>JAQOWT010000439.1:0-15104 GCA_030407085.1 Trichopria drosophilae
TAATTTGATGCTAGTGCCCTACGGGCCGAAGACCGACCGTTTTGCCAAAATCTATAGGTTTTCGATATTGGTCAGTGTTTGGTACACGGTCAGAAATAGGTGCAATGCTGTCTAGATCAATTTTTTCTTGAAGCAACAAATAAGCAACAAATTCCTATGCGTTTAGTTTTTGATTTCATTCCGTCTCTACTTGTTTTTTAACGATGGTTTGGGTAGCTTTTTCTTAAACCAGCCAACCCTAAGGTTTTTTTAAAAAATATAGGAGCAACAAAATCGTCACTAGGGCAACAAATTAGTAACAACCAAGCTATGAATTTCCCAACAGAATTGTGTTGATACGATATCTGTGTAGGTTTTTCACATTTGTCAGTAATTGGTACACGATCAGAAATAGGTGCAATGGTGTCTAGATCATTTTTTTCATGAAGCAACAAATAAGCAACAAATTCCTACGCTTTTACTTTTTTATTTTATCCCGTCTGTACGTGTTTTTTAACGATGGGTTGGGTAGCTTTTTCTTAAGCCAGCCAACCCTAAGGTTTTTTTAAAAAATATAGGAGCAACAAAATCGCCACTAGGGTAACAAATTAGCAACAAAAAAGCAACAATTAACCCACCCGGTTTGGTTTGGTTTTGATGCCTTTGGCTTTGTAGCTTTAAGTACCTAAATTTGAAGGCGATCGATCATGTCGTTTTTTAGATATCGCGATAGCCGCCGTAGTCGCCAATCATGGGGTCTAGATGACACACTCTATAATGTTTCATGATTTTATCTAAAATTTTTTTATCCACAAATGAGTATTCTTAGATTTCACGCCCTTAGTGTCTTAGTATGTGGATTTTGAATTATGCATTTCTTCCAGCAAAAGGGGGTATAATCTCGCGTGTTCAAAAAGGGTTCAAATAATCGTTAGATTTTTTAAATAAATGATCTATTGTGATATTTTCTGATTTCACGTCCCTAGAGGCTCAGTACGTGAATTTTTAAGTTTACATTTCTCCTAGCAGATAATATTTATCTTGCATGTTCAAAATCTCTCATATGAAAAATATAATGAATACTTGGAGCGGTTTCTATCACGCGAGACTATACCCTCTTCTGCTAAAAGAAATGCAAAATTCAGAATCCACATACTGAGCCTCTAAGGGCGTCAAAGCGAAAAATGTTGCCGTAGATGAGATATTTAAAAATGTAACGAATATTTGAACAATTTTCGAACACTCGAGATTATACCTCCTTCTGCTAGGAGAAATGCAAACTTAAAAATTCAAACTCTGACACTCTAGGGGCGTGATATCGAAAAATATCACAGTTGATCATTTATACATGAAAAATTTAATGAAGACAAGAGGTCGGTTATTAAAAACAAGAAAAATATTTTACTCTGTTTCTTTTCAAATGTCCACATTTTGAAGCAATTTTTGACTTTTTTACGTTTTCCAATATTATTATTTTATTGCAACATTTCAAATTACGCCATTTCATTCGTCTTACAATTCTTAAAACCTTGATTTCCGAGTTCACCTACATTACTAAGTATATTTCATAGAAATAATGAAATATTGAAAATATTAATTGTCAATTTTCTGTTATTTTAGTTGTCCATCATATTCTTAAACTGAAATAAAATATTAATTGTCCATGTTTGCACAATATCAAAAACATGTACATTGGAGCTTTCTTCTTCAAACTAAAATGTCATAGTCCATTGAATGTTTCTCTTTAAATAAAGTAAAAGGATATGTATTCAGTAATAATTTTGTGAACACTCAAATCAGATGTTCAAAATTATGAATGAATTGAAAATTTAAAAAAATATTGTTCAAAATAACGTTCAAAATACAATTCCTAATCAGTAATGCCTTATGAATTTTAAAAAGATAAATCACAATACACATGAATAATGAATTCATGTAAAAATAGTCAAAATGAAAAATGAAGTATGAATTCAAGTAAGAGATAGTCATAATAAAAAATGGTCGTGAAAAATAAATTCATAATGCATTATTGATTTTGAATATTCCTTGCCCTGCCTGAAATGATTCTTTTTTTCATTAATATTCCGGATCCATGAATAGTTTTTGAATTTCTATATTACTGGTCAAATTATGCTGATCTCTGGATAAAAACATTAAAATATTTCAGACAAAATCATGAAACATTACGGAGTGTGTCATCTAGCCCCCATTATTGGCGACAGCAGGATCAACATCGTAAGTACTGTTATACAGATAATTTTTTGAATATTCATTTTAAATTTTTAATCATTTCGTGACTTTCGATTTTTTTAATTTCTATTAATAATTCATTTTTGATTATGATTATTCTTACTTGAATTCATCTTTCATTTTTAATTAAGATTATTTTTTACTAGAATTTATAATTAATTTTTCACTATGACTATTTTTGCTTGAATTCCTCATTCATTTTCAATTGTGATTATTTCCTTTTAATTTATAATTTATTTCTATTGTGATTTATCTTTATTAAATTCATAAGTCATTATTGATTGTGAATTGTATTTTAAATATTCCTCGTCACACTTGATTTTTTTAAATGTTGAGGAGCCATGCATGATTTATGTATATCTAGTAAGATTTTGACCATTTCTGTTTTTACCAAAATTAGTAATTCAATTTTTTTTTAAATAACGAAAATGTTATTTTTTTTTTTTTAATTACATTTTTTTCGCGTGCCATTTTTTTACCCAATAAAGACAATTAATTTTCGTTTGCTGAATCTTGTACACGGAAAAAAAGTTAGTTAGAATAACCAACTGTTGGTTGAATCGACCATTTAGTTGGTTATACCAACTTTTATATCCGTGTGGGCGATGTTTTTCGTTTAAAACTTTAAAATTTCTCGAAAATTCCACACATTTTTGCTCAAATATTTACCATCAATTTATGCCTACCATCAGTTGTCAGTTCGAACCTGCCTTCCCGGGAATTTTGAATTTGATTTTCAATTGTCAACGCATCCCGCGAACGAACTAAAACAGAGCACAAAGGCCGATCGTACTTTGTCTCAATTGTTTCGTTGAGGCAATCCCCCAGAAATAAATACGTTTTTAACGTTCAATTAAAAAAAAACCTTACATTCCAGAAAATTATTTCCAGCGCCATTCAATTCCAAAAAAAACCTACCTCCGAATGTAGGTCGATTCCGGTCTTTTAGATACACCCTGTATATATTACTATAATATTTGCGAGCTTTGTGCTGCGTGAATTCGTGTGGAATTATATTTAGGATTATTATTATTATTATTATTTTATTTTTATCATATTATCATTAATGTTATTTCGTACATATATTACTGTAATATTTGCGACCGTTGCCTTTACAATTATTATTTACTACGGATGTTAGTTATTAATAACAAATCGAAAATCGTTAGGTGGGAGAAACGACAGAGCTATCTTTCCTTTCACTTTCCTAGGATATTAGGCCCGCCCACTTTCTTCCCATTCATCCAATCTAGGAAACAGTTCTTCCTCCTTCACTAATGTAGAATCTTAAAATGTAAGGAAGGGGAAAACTCGAACTCGCAACCGTGTCGACGAGTTTGAACCCTGGAAAAGAAAAGTCATTTCTTCTTTCCTCGTCTTATTTCAGAATAAAACTTCCAAGTTTTGGTAAGATTTGTATTTTCTGTAATATTTTCTTTTCCAGGAGAATTGCCTTCCTTCTTTCTCTTCCAAATTCTATCTTTCCAACGATCTCTGATCATGGATGCCGGTCAATATCCGAGGTACCACTAGGAAATCGTTTTCCACCGTAAATCCCTTAGAAATTATACTTTCCAACGATCTCTGCCGTGGATGCCGGACAATATCCGAGGTACCACTAAGAGATCGCCTCCAACCTTAATTTCTTCCAATTCTTCACAATTTCCATAGTCGTCCTCACAGTAAATCTGTAATCTAAATGAATTTGTAATTGTTCACATTAAAAGAAATATATTCAATGTTTGAAATAATTTATTCTTTCTATTAATTCATTCCACAATTTTTCCCTAACCCGGTCATCCAAAGGTAAGAAGGACGAATTCAATTTTTGAACTTTTGCTGTTGTTCACACAACATCGTCCTTTTTCGCGAGACGTGACAAAGGACATAATTTTTGGTGCAGTCGGGAGGACCGGGTTTGAAAATTTGTAGAAGAATTGAATAAAATGTTCTAATCTCATAAATTCTTACTGGAATATAATGCAGTTGCAACCTGCTAATTAATATTATATGTGTAATAAATTATTTTTTTCAGATAGATTCCAGTAAAAAAAAAGTGTTTCAGCTATTCGAGAAGTGAAAAAAAGCGCACACGCGATCGATATATAAATATTAAATTGTTAAAAGGTTTTAATTTTCCGCGTATTATAATAAAAACTCGAAGCCGCCAAAAGAGCGAAGCCGCCGCTGAGCGAAATCGTCGCGCACGCGCGATCGAAATATAAATATTAAATTGTTAAAAAGTTTCAATTTTTGTTATTACCATACGGCGGAAACTGTCTCCAACGAATTATCGTCTGGCCCGGATTTTCACCAGTGTCTTTTCACGCAAGGACTTTTGTTTACATGTTGCTGACTAACGATTCGTGATGTACTGGAATTTAATGAAATTTACGTATTTTAATATTATAATACTTTCGCGCCGTGCTGGAATTTAATTAATTTTACGTATTTTAATATTATATTATTTGTACGAAGTTTAATTAATCTTGAATTTTTTTGCTAAGGATTGTTTTTACGCAACTCTATTCGATTCATCTCTTGAAACGGCAAGCAATTATAATCTTCCTTTATCGCATGTCCTCGCATGATTTTTCACCCGGGTTTTCAAGAATGAGGGGACAGCCTCCTAAGGCTCTGTTTTGGCACATGGACAGATCTGACCCGTGCCCCTCCATTGACTCTTATTACACGAAGAAGCGTACGCAAGAGCACTTCAACAAAACTCGAGGATTTGACAGTGAATTTCAACACTCTAACTCCTTGACAGATCGTTTGAGTGAATCAGATCCTGATACCGATCCGCCTTCGTCCAGTCCTCCGAGGAAAAATGTAACTATTGAATTACACGTGCGCGTACACTCAGCAGGATCAACAATGTCTGTCGATAAGTCTGACAATATCATTAATATGCTGAACGATATGAACATGAAGCTCGACTCTACCAAGGCTGAAGTCGCAGCCACCAGGTCGGAGTTTGCCGCATTTAAAGAGGAGGTAATCACATCGAATAAAATACGCGATAGTCGAATTGATGAACACGGCCGACGCTTTGCCAACATAGAATTGAAGTTCGAAGCAATGGAGAGGGCTAGCCGCAGAATCAATCTTATGGTAAGGCTTTTTCAAATCTAAGTTTGAAGGCGAGCCAACCATCGTTCAAGCACATTTACTGCCGTTTAAGGACTCAACATTCTTAGTCAAGATGGCTGACATCGAAATACGAGACAAGATTACTAAGACGAGGTCTACTAAGTTTGCAGTGCTTCGAGGGTCGACTGTTTATATTGATCCGGGTTACACCCCGAAGGAAAAAGCTATTATGGCCAAAGCGAGGGAAAAAATTGGCAATGCTCGTCAAGCAGACAAATGCGCTGGGATAGGTCATCTGAAGTATGAAATAGATGATGTCTGGTTTCGATGGTCTGACAATACCTATGATTTTATATCCTCGAATCCATTAAGTGTTGATCCAGCTTCACGCAGAACCCAGCACGTTCCTATGGAAACAACGCCCTTGAACACTTCAAAAAATGGCTGCACGTCTCCGACCAACAAAAACAAATAACCAGGTAGACGAGGCAAAGTGCCCTCAGATTACTACCATCGCAGACCTACCGCCTCGCTCGCAGCGATGTTATATTTTGGAATGCACACGGTGCTGCTAATCTTGAGAATCCCGCAGTATATGACAGTTTTAGCTTGCACTGAGACTTGGGCCACAGTACCAGTCGCTTGCACCTTCCAAATTTTGCAAGTCGATATTTTACCAACTGGATTCTAGCCTCAAGGCAACAACAACGGGGACGACCTTCTCGAGGCCTTTTCAGCGCTGTGGACGATGAATTCTCACCGGTGGTGATTGATTCGTCGTTTAATTTTAATTTTGTAAAGTTATCATGTTCCCCCGTCAGTTTAATTGTATGTAGGGGAGACGGGGGAAATAGCGAACAGCGGGTAATGCCGAACACACCTGAACTGAAATATATCTTATTAGCATAAATACAAAAATAATGTGGAACTTCATAGAACATACCAAATGACTAATTTTAATTGTTATATTGTTGATTATTTAGTTTTAGATATAAAAAAATGAGTTTATATTTTTTACCATGCTATGATGTAATTTTTCACGCAAGATAATAAGCATTTTAATCAATATAAAGTATGTGAAAATTACTTCACTGTTGCATTTCGGGGTAATGACTAACAGCAACGTGGGGTAATTGCGAACGACCAATACATAGTGTTTTTTGTTACGGTTTTCAGTACTGTCGAAGAATTTTTGCGGTTGGCAGCATTTGAATTCCCTATCGCAGAGTTCTAAAGTGATTCTCTGGAAGTGCGGGAGTATAGTAACTTTGAAATACTTAAAAATTCTGCGACAATTACTGAAAGTCATAACGGAAAACACCCGCTAAATCAGATGATGGAAGGTGCGCCGTGCAGATTGCGCATAAATATTCCTCCTTTTTTCCGAATAGCTCGGCGAGTGCGCTCGTGTATCACAACTGTATCCACAGAAAACACTGAAAACGTCTAGAAAAATTGAATTCCACATCACTTCGAAATCCTGCATTTAATAGATATTAAAACTGTTACATAGTAAACATTCTGACGAACAGGACTACGTAGGTAAATCGCCCGTGAAAACGGTTTGTTTATGATGTAAATATAAAGGTTATGTTTTGTAATAACTTTCTTTATGATTGCTCACATTTAATTTTAATTAAATTATACTTCAGATGCCTCGAACTCGCAATCGGACCACATTTACGTATGCAATGAAGCATAATTTAAAACATAATTTTAATAAAGAAAATCAGTGTGCTGGTCGTCATTGGTTGGAAGGATTTATGAAACGAAATATTTCAATTAGTGTTCGAAAGCCAGAAGGTACAAGCATTAATCGTGTCATGTTATTTAATTGTACAGATTAAATGTAAATTATTTCTTCGATAACTTAATAGCAGTTATGTCTAAACATCAGTTTACTCCATCCAAAATATTCAACGTAGACGAGACAGGAATTTCTTACGTCAAAGAGCTAAACAAGATTCTTGTAGATAGTTGTTTGTGCATTGAGTGCTGCCAGTGCATAAATTCGATTTATGTTTATATACCGAAGAAAGACACCGAATTTAACAGTTAATGGACCAGCTGATGCGATTTATCATTGCTCCGATAACGGATGGATTACTGGAGATTTGTTTTTGACATGGCTTCGTCATTTTCAAAATTATTTCCAACCTACGAAAGGGAATCCATGCCTTCTTTTACTAGACAACCATGCAAGTCACATTTCTTTGGACATTTATGAGTATTGTAGAGAACATGGAATCATAATTCTCTCGTTTCCGCACACCTCACATCGTCTGCAACCCCTTGGCGTAACGTTTTATGGACCACTCAAAAAGCTTTTAAAAAGGAATGTGACATCTTCTTACGAGTAAAAGCTCTGCGACGAATCAAACAATATGATTTGGCAGCAATTTTCAACCGTGCTTATACTTATGTTGCTGATGTTGAAAAAGCTGTGTCAGGATTTCAGTGCACAGGAATTTGCCCAATTAATCGTTTTATTTTAACAAATGAAGATTTTTTTGCTTCCGATACTCTCCGAGTTTCTGAGAATTTAATCATTTCTGGTTCCGATGCCATAACTTACGCGCTGTTGAACAAACCTAACAAACCGGAAGGCGCTGTACTTTTAAATATTGAAGACATTCCAATAATCGACGACAGTTCCTGACTACAGACCACTGCAGGCAATATCATTATTGAAATTGAAGATGTTCTCTAAATTGATAATAATTCTTTATTGTTAGATAACGTTGCAGCTAATGTCATTATTGATGAAAGCTCTGTTTCGAACCAACAAAACTACTCGAATATATTAGCCTCTAAGAAATCTTTGACGATGGAATTGAAAGGTAGAAAAAAAAGCAATATTCGGAAATTCTTACAAGCTCGCAATTGAACAACTGTTAATATCGAAGAAAGAAAAAAAACTATATAAAAAGAAAATAATAAAGAGAAAGGCAAAAAGAGAAAAGAAAATTTGGACATATACGAGAATCAGAAAAAGAAAAATGTCAAAGATCAGCGAAAAAATAAAAGTAGATGTGAAGATAAACAAGAATCAGGAAAAATAAAATTTCAAAGCAAAAGGCAAAAATGTAAAGTGGATTCAAAGATAAAAAAGAACGATGAAATAGAAAATGTCAAAAAGAAGGGCAGAAAAAGGAAAGTCAATTTGGAGCTAGTAAAGAATCAGAAAAAAGGAAAACATAGAAGGACACAAAAAGAAAAGTGAAATCGAAGATAATCAAGAATCAAGAAAAAACCGGTTATAGAGATGGACGAAAAATAAAAGTTTAGTTTCAACTGTGATATATTTCGATTACGAAAGCTAATTAACAAATATTAACAAAGTGCTATTTGTAAACAAAAAAAATCTATCAAATTTTGAATCATATTGAAATATGTTAATAATGGAAATGTTTATTTTCATATAAATCAAAGACAGATGTGAAATATATTTTTAAAGATTCAATGTGCAATTTGTAGTGTGAAATAAATTTAGATATTAAGTAGAACTACCTTATTAAACCCTTAATTTAAAGAATTAAGAATTTCCAGTATGTTGAGATAGTCTATAGCCGTTCGGCATTACCCCAAATGATAGTGTTTATGATTACCCACAGCCGTTCGGTGTTATCCCAACCTGTGGGTAACGCCGAACAAAAGCATATTTTTTTGCAAACTTTAGAAAACGAGTTTTAAAAAATGTATTTAAGTAAAGAGTATGTCAAAGTCAAGAAAATATGTCAAATTCTAACAACATTGATTCGGAAATATCGAATTATCCTTAGGTGTTCCCCATTCCCCCCTTCTCCCCTAATGTTTACTTTAAGCCTAACGCGGATATCAGTAGTGATCTTCGGAATCTTCAAGGATCTATTGATCAAATAAACTCGTCTCATTAAGACTGCTTATTAATTATTGGTGGGGACTTTAATGCAAGAATCGGCGATTCAGATTCTACTGACCCCGATATCCTTGAAGGTTGCCAACTTTATGATAACAGACGTTCGCATGATCCGTTCGTATCAGTCCGCGGCCGTGCGTTTTTAGACTTTATCAATGTAAATGGTTTTCTTGTAATAAATGGCCGCTTCTGCAGCGATCGTCCAGCACACTATACGTTCTTAGGTTCGCCCGGTTTTAGTGTTATCCATCTAGTTCTTGTTTCTACAAACCATGTTCACTTAATACGCGACTTTATTGTGTCTTCCGACCTTCGCGGTTCCGATCACGCTGACGTTACTCTTACTCTCGATATCTCACCCAGTTCACGGAAATCTTTTATCCCGCGTTGCGATAATAGTTTACCAATTGAAAGACTTCGGTGCGCTGCAGATAGAGCTCACATGTTTTGCGAACATCTCGGCCCGACCCCTGTACTACGACCAGACGCACAGCATTTCTCGCCTAACGATATTTATCTTTGGTTTTGTACTACGGTTCGTGCAGCTGCGGCAGATTCTGGTATGGCATTTACGGCTACAGATCCTAGGCGTTTTGAGTCGGAACACGGCTGGTTCGATAAAAAATGCTAGCAATCGCGTAAGGGATTAAGGAACTTAGATCGTCTCTGCGCCTTCTACGTTCATCTGGGTATGACCCAGATTGTTTCCGTTCATTTCTGGAAGCAAAGCGTGCGTGCATACCATGGCCTTGTTAGGCAGTGGAAGGACTCCTATCGCTCCTCAGTCCGCGACGCGCTTGCTGGTGTCTGTAATCCGTCCAAGTTTTGGAACACCGTGAGGGGGTTTAGGATCGGGCGTAACTGGCGGGAAGTTATCCCTCCAGCTACTTGGAGTGACTTTCTTCATTCCGTCTACCCTCGTAGACCTCCTACTGTAACACATACTTTGGAGTATTGGATCCTGTTCTTGATACACCGTTCACACTCGAAGAACTGCTTTCTGTTATTCGTCGTCTGAAAAGGGGGAAATCTCCCGGACATGACGGTGTATCTGGTGAATTTTCCCAATCATTAAGTAACGATTGGGTCCTTCTTCTCCTATGACTGTTTAATAAGGTTCTCTTACAGGAAGAAGTCTCTAAGGACTGGTCTAGAGTTTTTCTTGTAATGATTCATAAGAAAGGTCCGAGAGAGGACCCTCTTAATTACAGGGGTTTGGCCATGGTGAACGTTTGTACTGACATTTTTACTCAACTTCTTGCTGATCGTTTAACTGTATGGGCTGAAACTCATGAAATTATACCAGAAGAGCAATTTGGATTCCATAAGTTACGAGATACGATGGATAATGTTTTTACGATATTTGCAGCGGCACAGAGTGTACTAAGTAAAAAAGCGGGAAAATTTTACGCACTTTCTGTAGATTTCAAAAGGGCATTCGACTCGATACATCATGAAAGACTATGGTACAAACTATATACTCTCGGTATTAGCTCGAAAATTATCAGAATTTTGATGTCTTTCTACGCTTGCGCTACTCTTTACATTCAGACACGTGCAGGTCTTTCTAATGCGGTCGAAGTATCAGAGGGCGTACTACAGGGTGAGATTCTCAGCCCTCTGTTATTCTCGTTATTTATATCAGATATCGTATCCTGGTTTAGGGCACGAGAATGCAGTGGTGGATGCGGGGGTGGATCTCACCAGCTGATCTTCAGCGGAAACTGTCCATTTTGGCCGAAGACAGTTATGCAAACGGGCTAACGGACTACGCGGAAAAGACAAAAATCGTTGTATTTAAGCGATCGGGTAGAACTAGCGGCACAGATTCAAAATTTAGATACAATGGCGAGTTGGTGGATACTGTTTCCCGCGTCAAATATCTTGGTGTCACGATTTCCTCTTCCGCATTGGGTCGTGTTTTAACCGACGCCGCGTGTGCAACGGCTGCTAAAGCATCGGGGGCTGTCTTTTCCATCTTAAGGACAGCATCCATAGATTCTTGGCCTGCCATGAATACCCTCTTCAACTCTTTAGCCACCTCTACCCTGCTTTATTCTGCCCCAATATGGGCGTTGCGCTACTTGGATGATCTCGAGAAAGTCCACCTTAAATTTTTCAAAGCACTCTTTAGTCTTCCCGCCTCTACACCAGGCTACGCATTTCGGGTCGAATTGGGACTTTTACCCGCGACATTTACCGTTGTTAAAATGACACTGAATTGGGTTCAAAAAATTCTTGCATTGGATAACTGCAGAATTTCAAAAATTATTTAAACTAGGCTCGTAGGATTAGCTAACAGTAAAAAACTTGGCGCTGACGACTACAACTGGATTGCACAGATCTAAGACCCTGGTGAGTCCGGACATTGAGGCCCTATGGACGGACCTCATTCCATCCTTATGGGATTCCCGCGTTCCTGTCATACTTTTCTCTCTTGAAGATCGCCTAAAACAGACTGACCGACAGAGGATTAAGTATTCCTCTTCATTGATTTTCAATCGTAGCAGCTTTGTGTCTGATGATATTGGGGAATGCTTCTCTGACCGCAGTCCACTGCCCTTCACGCGTGCTTGGTTACAGGTGAGACTGGCAAGTATATATTCTAGTCGTTTTTGCTTACCCAAAGTTACGCTACGCTTGGAGCCCAAGCGGATGTGTGCTGCTTGCGGCTGTGAGACATTGGTATCGAATACTTTTTCCTGTTCTGTGAGGCGTACGAGCACATGCGATGTTCTCACTGGGGATTCAGTACTGATAGCGCGGACTACTCGGGAAGGTATCAGGAATTTTTAGAGCTCCTTACTGATCCTAGGCCTGAAGTCATAAGATCGATTTATATATTTATAAGTAAAGCATACAAGATCCGCGAGCTCGCTTTTGTATCCGATCGCTAAGAACGTAGGCATTAGTGTATGCATTTTATATCTCTGTTTTGTTTGAATGTTTATTTTATTTTCGTAACACGGTTAATTTTTAGTCGCTCTCCAATTGTAACTCCTTACAAGATGTAATTTCTTACAAAGGAATAAATACATACATACAAAAAGTTTAAATTTTCCGCGTAAAATAATAGAAACGCGAAGCCCCTAAAGCGATCGAAATGTCAATATTAAATGGTTAAAAAGTTTTAATTTTCCACATAGATAGATAGATAGATGCTAAATGGGAGATAGCGCGCACGTTGACCTAGAATATCTATTGTGCCCCCCTTTCCTACTCTGGGTATTCTTGCCCTCTTCAGAGTGTCTTCTCCAGCCTCGCTTTCCTAGTAAATTGGAGTATCTGTTAGAGTTTCAATGATGTAACCTCATCTGAACTTTCAAAGAAGGATCCAAAATCTTTGTAGCTAATAACGGGCAGTTCCTTAGTATATGGGCTGATGTTTCATCCTCCTCCTGGCAGAATCTGTATAGTTTTGTTTCTTCCAATCCTATGTTGTGTAGGTGATACCTCAGTTTGTTATGTCCTGTAAGTAGTCCTACCATAATCCTCAGTGTATTCCTGCTACAAAGGATAATTTTTCTGAACCTCTCCTGACACGCATTACCAAGGTGTTCTTTCGCTTGTCTACACTTTGGTATAATTTTCCAAAGTGCTTCTCTTTTCTTCTGTATTTCCTCTTTGGCCATTTCCCGGATCGTGTTATCTTCGACAGAATGGTTCAGGTCCTATAAACGGGGTCCCTGCGACTTTCCTGGCAAGTTTATCAGCTTCTTCGTTACCTTCTATGCCCCTGTGTCCAGGCGCCCAGAGTACGGTAACGATATTGTCTCTTCTCAGTTTATTTAGCTCGGCATTACAATCGCGAATCAGTCCTGACCTGATTTCATGCGATTTTATTGCTTTAATCGCTGCCTGGCTATCTGACAGAATTACAATTTTACATTTCTTGTATCTTCTGTTTAGATTTACTAGCGTACATTTCATTATGGCAAATACTTCTGCTTGGAAAATACTTGCATATTTCCCCATTGAGCCGGTGTGCTTGGCTTGTGGGCCATACACCCCAAATCCCGTTTCTTCTCTTGTTCTGGATTCATCGGTATACTATATGATGGTGCAGTTTCTCTTCAGGTGTTTTTTCGTATTCCTGGTCCATTCCTCCCTTGGACTAATCGCCACTAGGAAATTCCTCTCAAAGCTGTACGTTTTTGTTACCGTATCGCTTGGAGCTGCTATTAAAGGTATCATTTCCGAAAGATGTTTGCGATCTTTCATCTTAATGATCCTCTCCTTTACATCTTGTATTCTTTTACCTCGATCAGGGCTTCTATCGCCGTCTTTTCAATGACCAGCTGCAGAGGTTTCAGGTCTAGCAGCTCCTCCAGCGCAGCCGTGGGGCATGTTCGCAGAGCCCCTGTTATGCATATGCATGCAAGCCGCTGCACTCTTTCCAGCTGCCTTCTCGCCCTCTCCACTTGCGTCCTTCTATACCAGGCCACTGACCCGTAGGTGATAATTGGTCTCACCATCATGATTTACAGCCATTTCAGGATCTTGGGGGAACATCCCCATGTTTTTCCTGCCATGCCTCTACACACCATCAGTGCCCTGATGCCCTTCTTAGTTGTTGCTTCTATGTGTTCTTTCCATAGGAGCTTGCTGTCCAGTATTACGCCTAGATACTTTATCTCTTTCTTAACATCTGCTGGTTGTTCTCCTATGCCAATAGGTTTCATTCTCAGCAGTATTCTTTTCTTTGTAAATGGTACCACCATGGTCTTGCTCAAATTGGGCCTCAAGCCCACTCGTCGCCTCAAGCCCGTCGCACCATTTCTTGATGACATTCAAGCCCTCCTGAATCAAGTCACACAGAACCTCCTCAAACTTTCCTCTAGCTATCATTATGATCCCATCGGCATAGCCCTGGTTCTTAATTATTAGAGCGTTCAGTGTCTCTAGGAGTTCATCTACCACCAGGCTCCATAGCAGGGGTGACATAACCCCCCGTTGCGGACATCTTCTGGTTGTTTGCAAACTGATAGTTTCCTGCTCTCCTATCTGGGTTTCAGCTTTCCTGGTATTGAGCATGTCACTTACCCAGCTTGCCAGCAACCTGTCCACCTACTTCCTTTTTAGCGATCTTTCAACCGTCCGATGTGACGTGTTGTCAAAAGCACCTTGAATGTTCAGGAAGGCTCCGATGGCAATTTCTTTGTCATCCAGGGCCTTTCTTATTTCTTCCACTAACTGGTATATAGCGATCTCCGTTGATCTACCCACTCTATATGCATGCTGTGTCTATCACATTCTCCATCGTCTTCGGCAGAAACGATGTCAGACTAATGGGTCTGTAAGCCTTGGGGTGAGTAGTGTCCGTTTTCCCCAATTTTGCGATGAACACTACTTTAGCCACTCTCCATGTCCACGGTATGTACCCTAGGGCAAGGCTGCTTCTAAATATTCTTACTAAGAGTATCTTTCGTTCCTCCAGACCCTTCTGAAGTAGGATAGGAGTTATTCCATCGTTTCCTGGCGACTTGTACGGCTGAAATGAGTTTATGGCCCATCTTATCCGATGTTCTATAAAGATGCTGTTGGCCATGTTCCAGTCGAGAGGTTTTACTCGGGGGTTTCTCGGCCTCTCCTCTTCCCCGTGCAATGTCACTTCCCTACTTCCGGAAAATGGGTTTCCAGAAGTAGGAGTGCTTTCTGCCTCTAGTCTTCCGTATATTCCCCATTCTTAAGGATACTTTGTTTACTACCCCTTTGTTCTTAGCTAGAGCCCGGTGTAGTCTAGCTGCCTCCCGGGTATTCCTTATTTACTCGCAAAATTTTTTATAGTTGTTGCGTTTCGCTTTGCGGATTTCCGCACTATCGGTCTATACTCTTGCCATTCTCCTGTGGTTTTAGCTCTGTTGAAGCTTTTCCGCACTCTGGC
>JAQOWT010000440.1:0-15826 GCA_030407085.1 Trichopria drosophilae
GGATGGAATTTCGTCCGGAGTTTGTAATAGGTTCTTATATTCTTTAGAAATGTATTATCCTAATTTTTGAGCATTTTTTAGAAAAATTAATCGCGAGAGCAAGACACTTGAATATCGAGAAAACGTGAATTTCTGACTTTAAGGGCGGCTGGTGGTGGGGATGGAATTTCGTCCGGAGTTTCTAATAGGTCATTTTTTGTTTATAAATGTATTTAACTAATTTTTCAGCATTTTTTACAAAAATTATCGCGAGAGCAAGACACCTGAAAATCGAGAAAACGTGAATTTCTGACTTTAAGGGCGGCTGGGGTGGGGATGGAATTTCGTCCGGGAGTTTCTAATTGGTCTTTTATTCTTTAGAAATGTATTAACTAATTTTTGAGCATTTTTTAGAAAAATTATTATTGCGAGAGCAAGACACCTGAAAATCGAGAAAACGTGAATTTCTGACTTTAAGGGCGGCTGGGGTGGGATGGAATTTCGTCCGGAGTTTCTAATTGGTCTTATATTCTTTAGAAATGTATTAACTAATTTTTGAGCATTTTTTAGAAAAATTATCGCGAGAGCAAGACACCTTGAAAATCGAGAAAACGTGAATTTCTGACTTTAAGGGCGGTAGGGGTGTGGTTGGAATTTCGTCCGGAGTTTCTAATAGGTCCATTTTTTTGTTTGTAAATGTATTAACTAATTTTTCAGCATTTTTTACAAAAATTATCGCGAGAGCAAGACACCTGAAAATCGAGAAAACGTGAATTTCTGACTTTAAGGGCGGCTTGGGGTGGGGATGGAATTTCGTCCGGAGTTTCTAATAGGTCATTTTTTGTTTGTAAATGTATTAACTAATTTTTCAGCATTTTTTACAAAAATTATCGCGAGAGCAAGACACCTGAAAATCGAGGAAAACGTGAATTTCTGACTTTAAGGGCGGCTGGGGTGGGATGGAATTTCGTCCGGAGTTTCTAATTGGTCATTTATTGTTTGTAAATGTATTAACTAATTTTTCAGCATTTTTTACAAAAAATTATCGCGAGAGCAAGACACCTGAAAATCGAGAAAACGTGAATTTCTGACTTTAAGGGGCGGCTGGGGTGGGGATGGAATTTCGTCCGGAGTTTCTAATTGGTCTTTTATTCTTTAGAAATGTATTAACTAATTTTTGAGCATTTTTTAGAAAACTATTATCGCGAGAGCAAGACACCTGAAAATCGAGAAAACGTGAATTTCTGACTTTAAGGGCGGCTGGGGTGGGGATGGAATTTCGTCCGGAGTTTTGTAATTGGTCTTATATTCTTTAGAAATGTATTATCTAATTTTTGAGCATTTTTTAGAAAAATTATCGCGAGAGCAAGACACTTGAATATCGAGAAAACGTGAATTTCTGAACTTTAAGGGCGGTAGGGGTGGGGTTGGAATTTCGTCCGGAGTTTCTAATAGGTCATTTTTTTGTTTATAAATGTATTAACTAATTTTTCAGCATTTTTAACAAAAATTATCGCGCAGAGCAAGACACCTGAAAATCGAGAAAACGTAAATTTCTGATTTTAAGGGCGGCTGGGGTGGGGATGGAATTTCGTCCGGAGTTTCTAATAGGTCATTTTTTGTTTGTAAATGTATTAACTAATTTTTGAGCATTTTTTAGAAAAATTATCGCGAGAGCAAGACACCTGAAAATCGAGAAAACGTGAATTTCTGACTTTACGGGCGGTAAGGGTGGTGGTGGTTTGGAATTTCGTCCCGAGTTTCCTAATTAGTACTATTCTGTTTATATCGCTATTACTATTATTTTTCCGATATCTTTTGAGATATATTATCGCGAGAGTACGAAAGATTCAAAAGCTGGAAATCTAGAAAGTAGTGAGTGAATTGGAACATTTGGGTAAAGAGAGTTCTCCGAAAAACTTTTCCAAAGAGGGGCAGCCAAGTTTTTGGACAAGCTAGATGAGCGAAATGTATTATATACTGAACTCACAGCCTATATGTAAATAAATATACATTTCATATTTTTTTCAAATTACCGTCTATATAATTTTATCTTACTTTAGGGAACAGAACTTAGCCTTATTACATGATTTCAGTGCTTTTAGTGGACTAAGAACATTGCTTTATAATTTATACATAATGTTTGCTAACATTTTGTTCTAGTATAATGAGTTATTTCCTTATAAGAACTTGGCGACTTTTTTTACAAGAAGGATGTTTTTTGGTAGGATTTTCATTATTTTTTTGAAAAGGTTAAAAAAACATTCTGTAAAAAATTTTTTCAAACTTTATTCATTTTTCGAAGGTCATCTTTCAACTAAGTTTAAAATTAATTTGTTAATGTAATTACAGCGCTTAGAAACCAAATTAATATGATATTACACAGAGAGAATTCCATGGTATGAGCATAATGAAAAAAGTGGTATTGAAAAACCATTTGTAAGTTAGAGAAGATATGATCCAACAACTATAAGTTTTCTTAATTTTTTTTACTAACTACCAAGTTTGGTAGATAATTACAGTATACAATATATAATCTTAGTGGAAGGTACTGGATGACGCTGAATGCTAAGCAGCAGATATTCGCAGTCCATGCGGGATTTTCAAGAAAACTGCGGGTATAATGGATAATTTCTTATTAAACAATTACTCTGCATTTAAAACATTTTTAGATAAAATTTCATACAAATAAATCTGATTTTTTGGGCAATTTTTATTGGACATGAAAAACCATAGTTTTTTTCGAATCCGCTGCTGCCGAAATCTGCTGCTAGCTTTCAGCGTCATGACGTCCTGCGGTAATGGTTACATGACAAATAAAATTTTTAAAATAAAAAAATAAACAAAGTATTTTTTATTCGGGGTAAATGTCATAACATTAGTTAAATTATTTTTACAAAAAGTGTCTTTTTTTGGAGGATTAACTTTATACATGTATACCAAAAAATAGATGGATCGTATGGAAAAAAGTTACCTGTTTTGTTCTTGTATTACTAATTTTCAATTCACTTTTACCGAGATTTATTAATTTTTATCTTATAAATATTATACACAGCTTTATTATTTTATTTATTTATTATTTTTATTTCCTTTCCTTGAATTCTTCGTCAAAAATATACTTTGTATGCCATGACATTCCATCAACCTATGTTAAACATAATCATCAAAATTGCTATGGATACGAGCAGCAGCCATGTCAAACAAATGACCAGATCATTTTTTCAGCATGTTATTAGAATTGTATCTGGTAATTAATATTTATTCAAAAAGTTCAAGGAAAGGAAATGAAATAAATTAAAAAATTAAGCTGTTAGAAATATTAATAGACAGAAATAATGAAAATGTTGGGTTTAAAGAAAATTGAAAATATAATACAATGAACGAAACAGGATACTTTTTCATAACATGTCCCTCTGAGTAAATTGTGTATATATCAGATTAAAGTTAACAATTCAAACATAGATTCAAAAGGATTAAATTTATTAAATGACCGCTACAGAAAATTTAATTTATTTTAGATACTCAATTTGCATACTCCCATAATACTAAATGTGTCATAACCTGTCACTTAATAAGCTGGCAGTCAACTGTCCCCAGCTTGTCATACGGATTTTAAAGGGCGCAAAATGACAGGACCCCTAAACTACTGTCCTGAATTGCGGAGAATCAATAATATATTTTTATCACGTTTTAAAGATCATAAGTCGCTGTGAATTATTCTCAAGATCCCCTTAACATTTATTCGTTTCAGAATAGAATTAAGTGTTTTTGGCTTCCTTGACTTACATTATTACTCGCTGTGTACACAATTATTTCCAAGCTCTAGATTCTTATGTACATATCACACAGCCCACACACACTAATCATTTACCGATCAAATTCTTAAAAATGGAAATGCATGGAAAGGTATTTTTATGCATAAGTTAATCGAAGCTTTAACCAACGTGAAATTGTTTATAATTTTAATTTTTATACACTTTTAATATAGAGTAACGAACTTTGAATTACAAAAATAAAATAATGTAGCATAAACAGCATTTGACACAAAAAAATTAATTCTTTTTCGTTTCTAAAATAATTTTACTAGCTCCCGCAGTCTTGATATATTTAATTGAAGGGTGAACTTCTTGGCGAAAATGGTACGAAGCCAACTTAACTTAACTTAATTAGTTTGGAATCCACTATAGGGACAAGCAACATATAACTTACCTAGTCTTGATATATATTTATATATATATGACAAGGATCACCGTTGTTGTATTGGCAAATGCAAAAATTAATAGCGTAATTACAATCTTCAGATACAAATTTTCTGGGCCTTATAGCACGATGTTCCACATACGTACTCTATGGAGGCTTGCATTCGAAAGTAGTTTTAGCTGTTCATCTAAACTCTCCTTGAAGTCTGAACTCCTATCTCCTTCCCTCGATTTGATGGGCAGCTCCTGGAAGCTCAAAACGCGCAGAAAGAATCAATTTTCTTTAAATTAAAAATTGTTAGTACCTTAAATAAATTCCAATTACTAAAACCATAATGCCATTAGAGGTTTTTACTTTTATATTTTTGATATTTTATACACATATTTTTAAAGAAACTAACCTAGACTGAAAAGTAAATTTTAATCATCTCCTGGCAGATCTGCGATGTCGTTACCTCGTAAAATCCCCTCTACGTTCCAGGCACACAATTTGTGGACATCATCTCCTGGGGTGACCTGCCGATTTTGCTCACAGTTCTGCCCGAATGGTTCCACTTCCGCGCAACCACACCGACACCAGGAGGGACACCCGTTCTCCTGGGGGCACGCGGTCACCATCACTGCCCTGGAAAACCACGAAGCGAAACCGTCTTCCTGGAGAGGGCAAATCGTTAGCTACTCGACGTAGGGGTACACACTAGGGTGGTATACCAGCTGGAAGGTATACAGCTGATTGAGGGTGAGAGAGAAAAGAAGCGAAAAAATGAGAGACGACAGACAGATGACACGAGTTCCGCGACCTCCTTATGATAATGTACGGGTGCCCTCACATGTATCTTTATCTGGTTACAACATGTACTATGTTGCTCGATCTCAACATGATAAAAATCCCCAGAGACTCTCTTTGGGAAAAACCCTTTATACCCGATTCCCCTAAATAAAATAGATTAAAGTTGGCAGGTTTTCGAATGAATACTCATGGCTCTTAACCTATAAAGTTTGCACACCCGCTGGATGCAATTATTTCATTTTTCTACATTTTTGGAGTAAGAAATGCTCAATCCCACTTTGAAAAAAAATCAGGTGATTAAATCACAGTAACAAAATCACATGATTTTTAAAAAAATGATAAAAAAAATTTAAGTGTTTATACGTTCAAAATAAAAAAATATAGTGTACCAATGTAATATTTTAATTTTCATCAAGTGTCAACAAAACTTGACTTATTGTATATTTCCCATTTTTTTAAATCTTGGTGACTCTTTTAAGAATTTACGTGATTTTCTTACAAATCGATGAGATGTACATAACAAAAAATCACGGGATTTCGTTACGTGATGTAACCACCTGATTTTCTTCAAGTGGGATACGATATCGATATTGGAAATATCGATACTCGCCTCACATATTTTTTAACATACGGGTGCGTGCGACGAAACCGAACTTAGGGAAGCCCGTAATAATGTTAATGCGCTCATGATTGGTCAATTCCAAATTCTCACTGTGATAAAAAATGTATTTTCTATATTACAGGTCATAATGGGTTCCAGACGTCGGAATTACAAAAAATATTTACAACCCAACACATATAATTCCATTCCATCATCTACACTGTACAGATTTAAAAAAGTACGTATTAAAAAATCAGATATACAGCAGTCCTTCCTTACGTTTTTTTCCCCTAGCATCAGATACAATGTTTAACGCATTTTAAATGAATTAACAATTGAATTTAATCGATAACTGATTGCTAATAAAGAAAAATAAACGATGGACGCACCTGGTCCTTTAGGTTCATCAAATGCGAGTAAATCCATAAGTTTTAGGTTATGTTTGACAATTTGACTAGGGGAAAAATCTAACTTAGAGAAAGATAAAATTATAACATAAGAGAAGTATATAACATGTGGAAACTCTTGTTTAACCTAACATGTGTAGACATAAAAATTAATTGCACAATTTAGAATTTTTGTGATGATGTCCGAAAAAATCAAATTTCGGAATGGTGGTAAAAAAATGGTGGTCACGCTGTAATTATTTATTGTTTTTGACATTAGGAGCAGGGCCGGATTAGGGGGAGGGCGCTGATGAGGTTGTACCCCTAGGGGTCCAGCATCCGAGGGGCCCCATCAGCTGCAATAAGACATTATTTTACTTGTTAAAAATCCAATCAATTTAAAATAAAAATTTTAATTGAAATAGGTCGATTTAAATCACTTTCTTTACGGCAGAAAACTAAAAACGTTAATGGGCCAATCTTATTAAATTAATTAACTATAAAAACTATTTAATAATTTAATCAAACAGAAATTTTTTTATCTTTGGAGGTCACGTTTATGCACACTTTTATTATCGATTAAAAGCTATTAGACCCAGATAAATGATTCAAGAGATATTTAGGACTGTAAAAATTATCAAAACCTCCAACAAAGTGCCTTTATAATTTAACATTTTCTCATTACACATACAATTTAAAACAAAAGACCCCAGAATCTTAAAACTTCAATGAAATTGATGACCATACCATTTTAAATTAACAGTTTAGTAAATAAAATTAAAATATTTAAACTAACCTTAGTGGATCCCCATGGAAAAGTTGTAAAAGATCTCACAACACAAAATACAATGACATAAAGGAGGCATAATGACGGAAAATTTGGAATATGAATAGCGAAATAAATATAAAGGAATGGATACTTAATTAATTTTAGCAATCATACCTAAATGACCAATGGACTGTAGAGGTTACGTTTTTATTTCCAACAATTATGGTATTTCCATATACGATTATGAAACCCATACAACATTTTCAATTGATTTATAGTATATTTCCCTGGATTTCAGTTTTATTCGTAATTGTAATTCTGATTTAAGAGAAACGAGAGAAATTTTTCGAATGCACAGCTGGTGCAGCATATGCAGCATCGATGGGTCGTGATCTATTATGGTGCAAGGAACCTCGACCCGTCGATACTATGGTATCAGTCTATGACTATTCTTATTATAGGTGCAATGATAAGTACTGGACAGTTACAAACATTTCAAAATACATAGGTACATATTACGGTGAGTCGAACTATGATTTTTTTTTCGAAATTTATATCGGCTCGGGTTAGTAAATAGTAAGGGTGGGGGTTGATTGCTTAAAGTTCCATTAAAAATGCCTTAGTTTCACACCGCCATAACTCATCTAACAAATGTCATTTTTAATTTTTCCACTGATCATCACACTTGGAATAATTTCAAGAAATAGTCATTCAATTTTCATAGCTGTATAACGTTTTTTCTGAAATTTTTGGCAAAAATGAAAACAAAAAAAAATGATTTTCTCATTTAAGGATAATTTCTCGTCATTTTTGTCGACAAATCTGCTATTTTCATGAACCTTTTTAGTAAAGTTAAAAACAGACACTTCAAAATTTTCAGGTATATTTATGCAACTTTTAAGAAGGTTGTAAAAAATTTTCAGAATATTTTATTGGAATTCTGAGGCATGGTGCGCCGTGGGCCACTACGAAAAAAAAAAACCTCGCCGGCGGATATCCTTCAGATCGTAAAAATTATCCAAAAATAAAAAAAGATTCTTGTTTAGTATGAATGTGGTTATGGTTTGAACCACATTTAAGCAAATCCAATAAAAATCAACAAAATGGCGGCGTTATAATTTTTTTTTCATTTCGAATCAGTTTTTTCATTAGCTTTTTTGTTTTAAAAAATGAATTTCCAATACATCGGCGTAATTTCTGGTTCATGCGATAGACATGTGATTACGAGCATGTCGAATAATCCGAAGTCTGGAAAGACGAAGTTACTCATTTTTTGGTGCTTTTTTTAATAATATTTACAAAATTTAACGAGATATTAATATAGCATTGAAGAAAAAATTAACAAAAAAACATGAATATAAAGGGGACATTTAGGAACCGGCTAGAAGTCAGGCCGGGCACTCGAGCCACCTTAAATATCAACGTCAGTGTAGAGACTGAACATAATGTCCGATCAGAATTGACTTTAATGCACTTTAATCAAACAACCTTCCCAGTCTTTTCTCACCCGAGCCTATATCAATTTCAAAGAAAATCGCCTTTCGATGCCCTATATATACCAGTATATTTTAACGGTACCCTCACATAAGCTTCGATATAGGGATACAATTGGGAATGGTAATTTTTTTGTGAAGAGAATATTAATGTAAGGTACAATTTTAAGTTTCAATACTACAAATGTTTAGGAACATCAGCGTAATGATACGAATAACTCGATGGATCCGAACAGATAGTTGTCAGGACAATGAAAATAATGATGACATCGAAGAAATGATTGTCGATGACAGCAGCGACTATGCAAAAAATAAATCGATCCCCGAAGAAGAGTATATCAATAACCTTGAGGTAGGACATTGAAAAAAGATTGTTTTGATTTCGTGCAATCTGTGATTTTTAAAACTGTGAACAATAATTCAAACACAAAAAAACTGTACGGAATTATTAACGTAATTCAGGCTCCATTTATGAATCGTACTAAGATTTAAATCATTAAATAATTTTCGGTAGCAGTCGGTATTACATTTAAGGGGCTTCTAAACCGACCCTGTCGGTAATGTCACTAGCTAAACCTAAAAAATGCAAATTAAACAGAAACTAGATATATTTTCAAGCTAAATCTATTTTAGGGCCATTTTATGTATTTTTTATGAATGCATGGCGAATTTCAGTGGAATCGGTTCATAAACGAGCTAGACTTCCTGAGAATAAATTTTTGTAGTAGTCAAACAGGTCGCGATGTTTCCTACAAAATTTATTATCGCGAATTCTCGATTGTTATTGTTTTAATCGTTTGATGTATACGTAAGGGTCCGAATTCATAGTCGCGGATAATTCGTCATCGAAAGATCCTGGATTTTTCGCCGGAAGTATGTGTTCCGAAAGTACGGAGAGGGTTGTCGATCGTTCTCTAGTAAGAGCTACCATATATAGACACATTTTCAAACCTTTCTGAGATTTGCTTATAAGCCTCGGTACATTAGTGACTATTGTATAGGGTTGCTTTCAGTAGAGAACATTTGATAACTTTCTGTGTACTTTCCGAACGCACACACACGGTTGAAGTGCGCAATTGGATTATCGATGCCAAGCGCAAACATGGTCAAATCACGGTGTCAGACTTATTTCCGGAGTTATTAGATGAAAATTCTGCATCGAAGCCGATTTATATAAATGAATTTCTGCCCTCACCGACATATGCCTTAAAAACGAAATCGAAAATAGACACTAAAAACTCGGGCTAAAAGCGTATCTGGTGTGCGCAACTGTAGTATCTTTGTACGTAAAAATGGAGGTTTTAAAGAACATTTGATAGCTACGGAACAGAATTTAAATAGAATTGTTTGACAACCACCCAAGGCAAATAATATGTTTAGCGATAAGTCAAATATGTTTAGAATATCGTGTGCAAATGTAAATTCCCTTCGTGCCCATCTGCATGATGTTGAGATAGAATTGTTCGATTGCTCAACGCTTCTCTTCGCAGTTACCGAAAACCTGGCTTACTCCGGACATAGATTCATCGTGTGTAAAAATTAATAATTTAATTTAGTCCGTAATGATCGTGCGCTTCAGGCAGATGGGCAGACACGGTATATTCAAGGTGGGGGAGTAGCATGTTACCTCCGCAAGTCACTTCGCTATTCTGTCTTAGAATATTCGGATAATGCTAATATAAATACTCCGGAGTATCTGTTTCTCGATGTCAAATTTTATTCTCAAAATATTCTGTTTTATTGTAATATATCGTCGCCCAGAGGGCCAACTCTTATCCGAATTTCTCATTAAATTCAATTTGTATGTGTCAACTTTTAGCAATATTATTATCGCCGGCGACTTGAATTGTAACCTTCTAGCTCATACATTTGAGTCTAATTACCTTAAAAACCTCATTAACGACTATTCGCTTTTTTCTGTTCCATTTGGTCCTACTCACTATTCTGATTCATCCTCTTCTCAAATTGATGTTATTATAGCTGATTCTCCAAATAAGATTAAAAGTTTTACCAAATCCCCTACTCCGTTCGCTGCTGGTCATTGTCTAATTACTGTTCACTATCAACTCAATAACCTTGACCGAGAACCTCAAACCATAACCTATCGAAATTTCGCAAATTGCGATTATATCTCATTAGCCAATGATCTCTCAGCCTTATTTTGCCTCAAACTTCAAAACCTACAAACTTTTGATCGTAACACACTCCTACCTAATTCAATATCTAGCGACCTTGAGAATTTTGTTACGATCTTCTACGATTGTATTAAAGAAGCTTTAGTTCTACATGCGCCAATCGTTACAAAGCGTATCACTTGTCGACTCCATTCCATGGATTTTGAAACTGTTTACTCTGGCTAAGCGGACGCAAAATCGATTACTTCTCGAGCAATACAAGAAAATGCGTCGTGAAATTAAAAACGCCATTAAATCGGCTAAGAATCAGTATTTAAGCAATTTGTTTACTACAACAGTCGACCCCAGTAAACTATGGTCATGCTTTGCGAAGGTGAGGTAGTGCAAATGATTCGGTCACAATCCGCCCTACCATCACCTTTCACCCTCCATCTTGAAACCGTCATTATGCACTTAATATCACTCATCACACCCATCTTACACGAACCTTAGCAAACACTTGATCTCAATCATTTCGCGGCCTTTTGGTCCTGCTCTGTTCACCCGTCTTTTGCCTTCTCAACTATTACCCCAATTCGAAGTACTGAATAGCCTTAACTCTATCCTAAACAAGTCTCGTGGTTGAAGTCCTGATCATTTACCTCTTGTACACCTTAAACAATATTTTCCCTATTATATCACAATATCTAGCACTATTTTCAGATCTCTCTCTTTCAACTGGTGTCTTCCCCTCCATATGGAAATCACTGTATTATCCATTCCCTTAATGAATAATCCCTCATCCTTTAAACCCATCTGACAACTCGCCCAATAGCCAACCCACCACACCTTTCCAAAAATTATTGATTCTCTGGCTACACAGCATAATCACTAGGATTCCTAGAAAATAATCAGCTTTTACATCCTAAGCTAGTGTGGATTTCGCAAATTACCACAGCACGTCAAAACTGCCTTGCTGCACCTTCCTCGATGACGTTGACCGGCTGTGGTATCGACAAAGGTTATTGTGACCATTCTAGTGCTGTTTTGACTCTCTCAAAAGGCCTTTTGATTCTCGTTAATTCACTCAGTAATTCTAACCTGCCTACGCGACATAGGATTGTTGAGGGCTCAGCTACTTAGTTGGATACACTCGTTCCCCTCATTATAACTTGGAAGGTCCCAAATCATTAGTCTCGATATTAATACGTGACATAGTCGACACCTGTTTAGCTGGTCCAATGAGTACGGCCTCATACTTAATGCCCGCAAAACTCAAGCAATCATCAATTGGCATCTACCAACAAATCATGTTGCTTAATTATTTAAAAACTATAACCTTGCCTCATATCATGGTCTGAAGGTGTGGACTGACATGATAACCCTATTCGAGTGAAGTTAAAGACCTAGGTTGTGATTATCTCATCTGAATCTATCAGGGAATCGGACATGTTAAACTCTATTTCGTCTCATAAGGTCCATAATGCACTTGTAACGGACTTAAAATTTCACGCGGTTCCTCATTCCTACCTTCCCTTGATTAAGCTATCACTCGTCAAAATCTCTATTAGTTAAATCCCTCATCTCGACTACCGCCACCCTCGTTTATCGCTGATCTTTCGGGATATTCTTAACATCAAATTTACAACGTCTGCAGAATAATGTTCTGAGGTTAGTTTAACCGTTTGCGATGTGTGACGGAAAGACTGGTACCTTTCAGACAAAAAGCAAATTGGCTGCTCTTCCAATTTCATCTAGGCTGAAGCTATATTTCTTTGGCAACCTTACCTACCAGTATAATTACCAATTCCCAGCCATCATACCTGTCGTCCAGATTTGTCTTATCAATAACTCACTTCGTCGATCATCTCGTATTCATTCCTCTCATTTCACTCGTCCGATTCCACGTACTAAACAATCTTTCGCACAGTTCTTTTTGGATTCGAGGCACATTCAATTTTGGAAATTCCCTGGTCACCTCACATTTGCGAAGATCTCACCTCCCTTTTCTCTTTTCGAACAAATCTTTTTCGGCGTCTTTTCTTTAGGGCAGATCGTGCGTAGCCTGCCAGTAATGTTTGTTTATTAGGTTAGTAGCTTCTAAGTATTGTAAAGAGGTTTGATTTTTCAGATATATTGTTACATTGTCAAGTACAATATTAACTAGACCGGTTAATACATTATTATTTACTATCTTTTCGAGAGTTTATTTGTAAATATTGTACAAATTCATCATGACCCGACGTTTTTGTAACGGCAGGTATGCTGCATGATTTGTCCACGGCCCCTTGCCGGCCAGGACATTAATAAAGTGTTTTCAATCAAATTCAATCTGCTCTCTCTCGATTCGTCTCTCTCTCTCTCTATTCTCTCTCACTCTCTCTGCTCTCTCTCTCTCTCTCTTTCCTCCACCCATTACAGCCTACCTCTACGGGTCGCTCGCTCCCGATCACTGCACCGTTCTGGCGTCCAGTCGGGGCAACCTGCAAGAACCAAAGACCGATTAGAACAAGTGGTTAAACCGAACGTAGGTGGTTCGTCCAGCATCGTTATCATAAAATTCATGTGACAGATATCGTTTTTTTTCTACATAGTTTAATATTTTTTGGAACTTAAAAAAGAGAATTGTGCATCATTATCAAAAAAGTTCGTGGCGCGCTGAGGTTGACTAGCCTGCAACGGGCTTTTTGGATAATAATGCACAATGTCACTTATTTAATTACCAAAAAAATGGTAACTTTGGCAAACTCCTTCTTCATACTTTGATGAACAACTTTCCCGCTTAAATTTATAACACTATTTTATCGTTATAGCTCGCAAACCACCAATTTTCTGGCTCATTAAATTAACGTCTGATTTGTAAACTAATATACATTTGGTGCAGATTTATCATACATTTTTCACCGAGATATCGAAAGTTGAATCCAAAAACATTTATTACCATTGTTTTCCTTGGACATTACTTTTATTCGGCTCTTTTACGAGCGCTATTATTATTATTCGTATTATTATTATTATTTTATATTATATTATCTATTTACTCATCCGGATGAGTACCATAAAAGTTACGGCCAAACTATGGAAGTGCGCAGAAATCTTGGTAATTAATTATGGTTCGTGTTCAATTCTAAAACCGCAAAGATTTCTTACGATCTTACATCTGACTGGGACGAACATGCAGGAAAGAGAAAGGAATAGGAAAGAGCCTAGTGAAATTAATGCAATACCAATTAACAAATGGTAGCCTATGTTTTGTATGTATTTAGTCCTTAGTTATTTTACCTTGTTTATTACAGCAGTTTGAAAGGTTTGAAAATAAAGATTGTCTATTTCATTTGGAAATACTTTTTAGAAAATAAGTGAAGGAATAAATAAATACAAAATTTTGCTTTCCAAACATTACCCGAGTAAGGTAAACGTAATTTTTCTCCCACTTGGTGGATATACAATTAAGAGATTTCGTATGACATATCGGTATAGAAATACCGCTGCATGGTTTTGGAGGACATCAAATCAAGGAGATAGGGCTAATATTGAAGGGGAAGCCTCACTTCTTAAATTTAGGGAGTTGGCTAATATTGGAAACAAAATATTGGGAGGAGGCAGGTCTACTATACTGGTGGGTATGAGGAGAAAAACGATCAAATATGGGAAGGATCCGCCATATTCTATGACTCGAAACACTTACTATAATGGGCGACATACTATGTGTATTTCTTGTGACCAAAGTGCCAGACTCATTTTACAATTAAAATAAAAATATAATATGCACCTCAGGTTATTACTTTTCATTAATAATCAAAATAACTAAATGATTCTGATATATTGTATTGGTACTTGGAAAGTAATATCAGGTGCTTTTAAAGTGATGTTTTTTTAGACGAAATGTTTTTTTATTGGGACTAACGCGTTTCAGAAGATGAAGCATGAACTACGTCAATAACTCCATAATATTTATCTTACTTTAATTTCATTACGACGAGCTACAAAATTCAATATGATTTGCAGTGTTAATGGAGGTAATGAATTATGTTATTTGGTTACATTTACATTGAAAATGTATATTAAAGATCTTTTCATTAATTGCAGTATTGTATGTTTCCTGTTAAGTGAAAGAACTGATACTTTTAATGATAAATTTTATATATATAATGCAATTATCTTTCGGAAGATATAGACGACATCGTAACAAATGGATATTGAGTGCTTAAAGGTAAAATGCCAGATATTGCAGTTACTTTCTAACCATTATTAGTCTACCCTCAAGATATTAAATAGGGTAAAAAGTTTTTTCTATTTTAAGTTTAAAAAATCTTGGTATATTCGATTTTGTTTTTTTTTTTTTGGTCTTTTTTTTCTTGGTCAACTTACTAAGAAAAATTTAATAACATTGATTTTTTAATTGTCTACTCGGTTTTCGATGGAAACACATCTGACAAAATTAAATGTAAGAAGCCAGGGTTTGTGTAATTATCGCCCCAAAATCTCAATTTAAAAACGGGCTGTTATATGTATATATAAAAATAGTTAATATCAATGGATTTTGTGGCCTCTAGCGTTAATCAAAAAAACTAATGTCTATAGTAAATATTTTGCGTTTCGTCCCGAGATCTCGTGATGGGATCTTCTGCTAGGCTAACACGAGAATCTCTGCCTTAGACGCAAAAATGGTTTTGTAAATTATTTGATATTTAAATAAAAACTAAAACACGAAGGTTGTATTCCCAGAACATAAATTCAAATACGTCGATGCAATAGCATCTAATAAAATTTCTCGATCCGCTTGTAATCAGTACCAAGCGGTCGAGAAATATTAAAATATACCAAGATTATTTAAACATTAAATTGATATTTACAAGCGGTCGAGAAATTTATTAGATGCTATTGCATCGACGTATTTGAATTTATGTTCTGGGAATACTACGAATATGCGTACCGTGTAACGACATCCCGTTACCATAATAATTACGCATATTTGTTTACAATATTACTAAGGTCGAAGAGGTCGATTAAAATGTTTCTCAACGTTAGTTTTAAGTGCGCCTGATTAGTCATCGAAAAGACTTTGGTCACGTTTTATGTGGTTTTACAGTCGAAAAACTCATCTTGTATTATATGTACTTGATCGTCGTTTGTCGTATTTCACTGTCGATCATTCAAATACGACACAAAGGTTCTTCGTTTTTTTTTTATATTTTATATGCACCTGCTAATGTAATACAATACAGTACAAGTTGCATTTAAGTTAATTTATAGTGAAGGTAAAAGTTTTTGTCAGAAAATTGACGAAAATGTCACTATAAATCACTTCTTCGTCGCCATCGTCTCCTACACGAAATCAAAGAAGGGTCTACATCCAAACCCCAAAGTTATAGTCGCGGCTCAAGCCGCGGCTTAGTTAAGTCGGCTGAAGGGCCGGAAGTGTGCGTTCCAAAATGCATGACAATAGAGGGCAAATCTCATAAGGGGAATCTTTCTAAGCAATTTCAGTTTAT
>JAQOWT010000441.1:0-15412 GCA_030407085.1 Trichopria drosophilae
CATACACTACCGGTCAAAGGTAGTGAAGAAATTCATTAGATTCATGTTTTCAAGAACAGAAATAAAGCTTCTCAACTGTTTTATTGCACACATTATTATTTCGCTTTGCACAAAGTTATAATCTACGACAATGGAAATCATCTATGTAAAAAATTCGCTGTTTTTTCATTTCATACTTATTTCATAATTCTTTAAACATGAATGATGTTTACTCGTTCAGTCGGAATTCTTAGAAAAAAAAGGTCAATAGTTTATGAACTTGCAATTTATTCGTATTTCGAAAAAAACTTCGATTTTACTTTTCTTTCGCATAATGATACAAAAATACTTAATTTTTTCTAGAAGACGCACTTTTTTAACATCCCACTGCAACTCATAACTCCAAACTATATCAATTGGAAATCATGTGGATAACCGATATAATTTTATATTTTTTTAAGGTTTTATAAAAAAATAACTTGTTATTTGTATTGGACGACATTGAAAACAAGTATTGATATATATGGTATTAACATGTCACATAATACAACAACGTGAATACGTTTTTATGGTGAGGGAGGGAGAGACTTAAAAACTAACAAAACAAAGTCCCAATGCATAAATATTATTTTTTTTTATTTCTATTTTTACCTTAATGAATGGTGCATCATATTTTGGTTCCAAAAAACCATGCTAAACAGGATCAGATGGAAAAAATACGGGGGAAAAAGGAGTTATTATATTGCAATAAATAAAACGGTGTAATTTAATTATTAAAACTATTAAAATTTATTTTTACAATTTCAAATATATTACAATATAATAAAATCATATTAAATTAAATATAAAATAACAATTTTAAAACTAATATACTAGACTACATAAACTAACTTAAATTTTTTAAAATCCCCCATCAGTAATAAATTCGCCCGGCAAAGGACGGGATGTGTTCGTAGGGATTTATATAGTGTAAGCTACGCACCATTTTACATTCTCATTGCATACGACCATTTTTCGCCAGTGCCGAATCATGTGCTTCATGTAGACATTCGGAGTTGTATAGAAACTTTGACTACATTTGGTCGCAAAGTCATAGGATTTAGGCTTCTTGAATGACCCGTCTGAATCTGCTTCAAACCGGTCGCCGCACTTCATCGGCACAGAGGTTTATACCCTCTGGCACATTAGTCGAAGATGCTATGTCCGAATAGACTATTTTCTATCGAACGTCATCCCGCTCAAAAAATGATCCATTGCTATTGATAGCAAAATCAAAAGGCAACGAATTTAGTGAAGTCCCCCTTCTCGTCGGGGGTTCAACGGAAGCAGCGGATAGGTGCAGTTGCTGCGAATCGTTTTCTGTTTCTTGTTACTCCGTTATCTTCGAAGAACCAGCGGCCGGGGCTTCATTTGTAGGCGACATCTGGAATACAAACAAAATAACCAGTTAAAAATTAACACCAATTAAATTATGCGCTTTAACAAGTACATAAATTAATAACAATAACAAAAATAATGAGAGACAAACAAGCTGGCGGCACACTATAGTTCCGTTTTGGAACTAACACACAAGTGTGGATGGCTCACGGCGGCTTCCTTTAACCCTTTGCGGCATATATTTTTCTTTCCATGGAAAGGAAAGTAGTCTGAAAATTAACGTTGGATTCCAAATCAGAGATCCCGAATAACCAGCGAGTTTAATAACAATTTATTCGTTGCTACACCTATTATAATGCATAAAATTTTATTAATAGGTTTATTACGGACGTATTCAGTTTCAAAACAAAGAATTATTTCTGAACTTTTAAGCTGGATGCAATATACAGAGTTATACCTGGCGATTGGAGAGTTCAGTTTTAGTTTCTATGATTTGAATCGGAATGTGGTAGAACAAAAAAAACCTTTGATCGAACATGGAAAAATACCGCCAATGTATAACACAAGTTGGTATAGAATTTAAAATAAGTTTCAAAAATGTAAAAACACCCACGAGGCCAAAGAATAAGGAATAAGAAATAAATTGTATATAAATTTTTGAATTGACGATTTTTCGACACATTCCAAGGACGATTTTCGATGAAAAACACTTTAAAATATTTAATAAATACAATTAAACCAAACGATTTTTACGGAAAAGATCAAAGGACGATTTCGATGAAAAAAAACTTTAAATAATTCATTTATATTACATTTAACCAATTAAAATACCTTTTAAAGAAGTTAAGTTAGAGTACGGCGAATGATAAACGAGGTTTGAAGTGCTTTGATAGAAATAGTTGTATGGGCGCGGGGAGCAAACTGTCAACTAGTAACTGCACTGTGAACTAGCAATGCACTGTGAACTAGCAACTGCACTGTTGTACTGCAACTGCACTGTGAACTTGCAAATGCACTGTGAACTAGCAACTGTAATGTGAAGGACTCGGGAGCAACTGTGTCCAACTTATTACAGAACTTGTGAACTGTCACGTGCTAAAAAGAAACTAGAAGAGCTACTAGATTTGACTGCAACAACGACTGCAACACAATATGACAAAAATTTCAGTATGGATGCTCCACTACTCTATCCCTATGCAGTAAGGGTGAGTGCATTTTTACTCTTTAACAATTTGGACAACTGTCCGCCTTAATGGGCTTAAACTATCAAAAATAATCCCACTACCTACATGTAAACCCTAATCTTACCTCTAGGTACAATGTTTACAGACGTCTCGTCTATTCAGGAGTAGATACCTTCGGGTAGTAAATTATCACAGATGGAACCTTTGCAGGATGGACAAACCCAATTACTAGGGTCCCATTATCTTATATTACGGTCATGTTTCTGCAAGTTATATCTGTATTACTTTACAAATATGACTGGAACTTCTCTTATTAAACTAAATAATGTGAAAATATACTAATTATCTTGATTTGATAGTTCGATTGCAAAATTAGAAACGTTGGTTATCTGTTAGTAATTCGTTAAATTAACGAACGGTAATAAAACTTTTAAATATCAGACTTTTTTTTTTATGTATAGGAATATTTCTGAGTCCTTATTTCTAAAGTTAAATATGCAGATGCGGTTATACACAATGAAAAAAATAAAGGTCAATGTAATACTTTATATAAACATAGAATAGAAAATTACAAAGTGTGATTATATTGTGTTTATAATAAAGGTTACAATAAAGGTTAATTGCAGATTTATATTTTAATACATTTTCACCTTATTCATTTAATTGATTTACATTTTTATTTTGTTTTTAAATTACGTTTTCGACATAAAATTCCACATATTTTCACCGTCTTTTTATAAATGAGTCATTTTAAAATAAAACGTGGGCCATCGTGTTATTTCGTTGTACCTCAATTATACTATATGGTTAGATTGTCCCATCTTCAATAATGGAACATATTTTTCCTACAAACTTATACAAAAAGAAAAACTCAACCTATTCATAATATTAGATGTCGTATATAACCCAAATTCAATCAAATAATTTCGAATAATGTGGCAAAAAGATTATTCATTCCACAAATTACGGGAAAGAAAAAACGTTTTTAAATAGAAGCTAAAAACAGGAACGTTAGACGTAGAGTCTGGAATAGATGTTAATTACTTATTATGGACAGCATATGTTGATATCTCTGTTGAATTATCTCTCAGTAATTTTCTAACTTACGTGAAATTTAAAGTATGGTTGTCCATCGATCTCATCAAAATACTTTTTTTTGAATTTGTGATATTTAAAATATTACTTAACTCTATTAAGACATGCAGTTTTTTTTGTATTTAATTTAAACAGAATTGATTTAACTAAAACAAATTGTTAAAAAAATTATGTAATATAAATTTCATAACACAGCATTTAATAAAATAAATTATATTTGGATTCTGTTTAAAAAATGTTCATACTTTTTTTTTCTCGTTATATTCTAGTTCACATAATAATACTCAAATATACATAATAGAAAATTTTCATGTCTGAAAAAAGCTTAGATTTTATTTAACGTTGTACAAATATTTATAGAATATTTGAAAAAATTGTATAAGATGTATAGTATTTGTTAATAAGCTATACAAATTAATCAGACGATTTAGTAAAAATGCGTTTCATATCGATCTTTTTTATCTTAAATCGATCGCATCTTTTAAATTAAGTATTTTATGGCTAATAATTCTTAAGGTTCAAAAATGAACTTTTAACTTCCAAGAATATATTTCATTGTAGGGTGACTTAAAAATATCATAAATGTTCAGTAATGAACATATAATTCGCCTTCCCCCCCTATGTGATTATTAAACAAAACCTATAATATTCGAATATTTTTCAGTATTTGAAATTAAATAAATTGGTATTATATGTGTTACGAACTTTTGAACATCAATGATTAGTATTTCTATGTCGCGTTAACAGTATTCTTTATATTTCCTAGAATCTTGCTTCTGATGCAATGATTTCGAACTCTTAATAGATCTGCATTTTCTATTCAGTTATTTTATGATAAAGAAAAGAAAGTAGATTTACTTTTAAAATTTTGAAGAATTTACATTGATCACTAAATTTATGAGTGCAGTAATAAAAGGTTTATTTCATTTACATTTTATGGTAGTATACTCGGAACAAAGTTTAAAAAAACTCACATTAGAAGACATATAAATTAAATTACTAAATAACGATTTTTCATTGCGAACGTTACTGTATGTTTAGAAAAATAACAACATAAAATATATAATACCACTTAATAAAAATATGATTAAATATAATATTTTACATATCATTCGGGAGCTTTAGATAGTGATGAGCTTCTAGTTTTGGCAGGCCAGTGGTGGCAATAAAACGCATTATAATTTTGAACTTATTAACATTGTTTTAAGTCTCGTTAAACTTTAATTACAATATTTCATATCCCTATTCTAAACACTTTAGTGGCTTTGGATTCCGATCCGCAATTTAACAGTTTACAAATTTTCGTGAAACCTTCTAAAAATAAATAATTTTTAAAAAAATTTCCATTTTCCGATCCTAACTCCCCTGAATTTAGCCATATCTTTTACGTGGATGAAAAAAACTTTTTTTTTTTTTTTTTTAAATTGCAATTATTTAGCCATCAAACCATTCACCGTGTAGGTTTCGAAAGTACACGTTTCGCAGTATATGCTAGCAAACGTGGAACGCAAAAATTTTAAGTTTATAGTAGTAAGCAAATGGGGAAGGTAAAGCGTTTGAGGATAAGGAATTATTTTTTCAAATTTACACAGGGTTTTAATATTTTTGGTTTTTCTTTCAGGAAGGGTTACGACAAATTGGCATGGAGACGTTAGTTTTCAGTAAACACAACGGCTTGAGATTTAACAGTCTAGCCAAGGGTCATAAAAATGACTCTAAACTTTATTACATATTACCTGGCTACTTATTTTTGGACAGTTCCTTTTCAGTTGCTGCCGGCTACCGGTGAATTATCCGGGTGTGCTCGGTGTAATTAATAGGCTCTGAGACTTGATTTTTGAAAAAAAATGTCGCCAACGATTTTTTTTATAATATTTAGTTTCCAATTGATATATTCCAATTTTTATTTTTAGCGTCACACGGTATTATTTTAATGTTACAGGCGTTGCCAGTAAGTTTCCTGAGATTACATTTTAAAATCTACTATTTCAAAATTCATTCTTTCGACTTGAAAAAGTGTAATTTTGATTGAATATATGCGAGCAACGTTGAAATAAATTATGAAGTATTTACATTATTTTAAAACGTGGATTTGAATAATATGTGTTCACGCTGATCTTTCGAAAAAATATATATTTTAATCCTAACTTTGCCGAAGAAATTACATAATTGAAAACCCGTGTTCAAGTTTTAGAATCAATAAACTTTGAATCAAATTTGATGTTGAGGATCCTACTACAAAAATTGATTTATTTTAATACTTAATATGTGTGCTAAAATCAATAGGGAAAACGATTATGTAACGTAAATTGTTCTAAAAAATGATGTATTAGAATACGTTGACATTTAAATTTCACAAAAGAAATTTAAATTAAAAGATGCAAATTTAAAAATTTTGTTTTAAATTAAACAGTGGACAAAATTATTCCTTTTACTTTTTAATGATATTTTCTTCAAATTGAAATATGTCTTACGGAAACTTTTGTTTCTATATGCTTGTTGGGAAATGTCCATAACAGACATATAAAAGTTCGAATAAAATATAAATGCGAATTTTGCAAAATGTTAGTGATACCACGAACTACATAATAAACAAGTTAATGAACAAAATCTGCAAATTCAGTGTTTCCCTTTCGTATGGAAAGCATCAACTCTGATATTTTTGCATTTAAAGTTATACCGTACATTTGATGTTTTATTTTCAATATCCGCAGTTTTGTTCAGGTGATTCGGAATATTACTTCGACCCGACTAAGTTCTGGACGAAGTATTGAATTTGTGTCACTTCGGCAGCAAAAAAATTACCATTAGTTTTTCAGTCAAATGTCGGACGTTTCAGACCCCTAAGGAACCTCCATTATCTACACTAAAAAAACTTTGTTGTCCGTGATCTTGTACGTAAGTCCGTACGTCCCGTTTTTTTTGTCTCGCGATAAACTCGCGAAAGATCGGATAAGCGTATTGCCATAATTTTTTTTTTTAAATCCGCGTCTTGGGCATAAACGTAAGAATCTGATTAGATTTTGGCGCAGATCCATCCCTCCATTACTACAAAAATTAGCCCCCGATTTAAGTTACTTCGTAGTTTTTTTGCATTTATTTTGAAAAATACCAAAATTTTATTAAAAAAACGTTTTCCAAACAAAAAAGATTTAGATGCATAAATAATCTCTCTACAAAAATTAAGTTGTATGTATGCCGTTTTCATCTCTAAAAGTCAACGATAATGCCATAGAAACTGGTTTAAAATGTTTATGACTATTGTCTGTACTGTCTGTCTCTGTCCTGTACCTCTCCACCCGAGAGCCGACCCGCAAACAGACATATTCGTCATTAACGCGGGGGAAAATTTCCTGTCCTTTGTCCTTTGTCCTTTGTCTGAAAATGGTCATCGCGGCAAAAAAAATACCCTATTGTTTTTCATCAAATTTCGACGTTTCGACCCCCTACCCCCCAGGGGTAGTCTTTGCCAGCCCCTACGGGCGCGTTGGTGACCGATCATCTACGGGCCGCCAAAGTTCTTTTTACGCCCTTAATACGAATGTATAACTATTTCGCTATATCTAAAAGATGTTTCTTATATATATCTTTAAGATATCCGTCATAGATCTTTTCGACTCTTTTTCTATATCTTTGACGAATTATATGTATGTTAATATTGTATATATGAATATCATAATTAATACAGACAGTAATCTAGTAAAGGCACAGGTAAACATGTTATATTGCATCGAATAGTCTATTAGAATACAAAGTGCATGACAGTAAAGTTGTTTTGCAACTTTTTATTTATTTAATACTTCGGCTGGCCTGTTGTCGGCGGTCAAAGCCCTTTGAAAATGCTCATTTTCAATTTTCATACATATAAGAATCACTTATTATTGTTGTAACATATCTAAACGAAGCTCACTTGGACCTAAATATGATTGACCCCCATAATATTCAATATAATTTTAATAATATAATTGAAAGCTGTTTAGTAATCCAACGAGTCTTAAGGAAATAGGCCGAACTCTCCACTGGGTCGTCGAAAGTGTGTCTGAGCGAGAGAAAGCGAGCGAGGCACCACGGCCAACACTAGAATTGATATTAAATTTTTCCAATTTGTATAAAAAATTTCTTCTTAATGAACCGAGCGAAATGAAGATACAATTTAAGCACCGGTTAAAATATTAAGAAATTTATATTTACATTAGACATGTTTTATTTCAATGGCTAGTAAAACAAATTATTTTAACAATTTCACAAGTCACATCATCAATTTGTCTAATTAAGCCTGAAATTTTGTTACTCCTGCGTTTATGGAGTCGCTGATTACAAATCTATGAAAGAAACAAGGAAATTCAAAATTGGTGGATCCAAAGTGGCCGCCAAAAATGTTTAGGAAATTATTTAAATTCGATTGAAATTTTGTTAGCTCGGGAGTTTTTATGTATCCACTGATTGCGATATCGATGATCAATAAAAGTAACATTCAAAATGTCGGTTAAAAATCTTGTTGTTATTGTGGAAGATGTGCTGCATCTGTTTTATATTTTTTTATATGTATGTTATTTGGAATGCTGCATAACATTCTGGATGGTTTTTTTTTTGTATCACTCTCTATGCACTCGCCTACTCACAATTAAAAATCAAATGAGCACAGTGGTTTTAGTGTTAGATATAGCAAGTGACGCTGCATACGAGGTTTGAAGAAGTCGAATTCTTATTTAACTATAATATAAGTTCCTAAAAGCAATTTAGAATGCAGATAAGATAAAGCAATGTTTCTTAATTTGTTTTACAGATAATTTTGTTTATACTTTCATATAAAAATTATTATAAAAAAGCTTTTGAAAACTCGAATTTGAATTGAGTAGCATGTATTCTAGTACAAATACCCACCTATTCCAATTTTTTCACGACAGTGCACGGTGAGCTTCGATCGAGTTTTTGGCTAACTCTAGAAAGATAATCCCGAAATGTTTTTATTACTTCTATCTGTTAAAAAGAACTCAAAATATTTAAAAAAAATACGCAAAAAACGTGTGGGTTGAACTCAAACGGAAGCTCACCGTGCTACTGTTCGCGAATAAAATTGTAATGGTATCGGTATTTCTTACTCGAATACATGCTACTAATTCAAATTTAAACTTCAAAAGCTTTTTTGAAAAGTGAGCCATACTTTTTTGATTCAATAATATAGTCTAACAAACGATACCTAAAAATAAATTTCGAGGTTTCAGTACCGCTAGCCTTTGAGTTTAAGATTTTTCTTTTCAACACCAAGTAAAAAATTTTAATAGCCATATTGGAATTGTTAATCGAGTTCTGTGCCGACCTTGATGCAGCCGACGAAGATAGGAATATTCCATTACACTTGGCTGTAATATTGGAGAACAAGGAGCCAGGGAAATTTCTCCTGGAAAATGGCTGAACAGGAGATGTCAAAAATCTGAAAGGAGATACTCCAGTCGACATTTTGTTGAGGGTAATGAAAAAAGACATCAACCAATCCGATAACTAATTTTGAATATAAGTATCATTCAAACATTGCGCAAAAGTAAAAATAATGGGAATCCGAGAAAAGAAGACTCTAAATAAATGCAATATAATTAAACATGCCTGTGTTTTATAATTATTTATAAATATTTTTGTTTGGCCTTTTTATCTGATGGTGAATGAATTGCCTTATCATTTGAGAATAAAAAAGGAAAATGTTATTTAAGCAGGTTTATGGTTTGGACCAAAAAAAACACGAGGCAAATTTTTTTGTGTTAATTTTTAGGAAACCATTACAAAATGTATATAGGGGCATAAATTGCATTAATTATTTAAAAGAAATAATTTACGTGCGGGCTATCGTTATCTGTGGGACTTTAGATTTACAAGCAAAGGTATTATTTATGAATATGAAACTATACAGTGGCGAATATGAATGTCAAAAATGTAAAATCGAAGAGGAAAGACTTTGTAACGTGCAAGTTTACCATTTTCAGACAAAGTTAGTATTGCGCACAACGACAGAAACGACTAAATTTGACGAGCGTGCCACTAAGAAAAAAATCGATTTTTGGGGTTAAAGTCAAAAGTTTGTTGTCGCAAATTGTTTACAATTATGTTGAAAATACATCCATTGACGAAATGCACTGTGTATACACCAATGTAATGAAAAACCTTGACACTTTGGTTTCAACCTGAATTTTCTAATTATAGTGTTTCCATGCGATCACTGCTACCTGACACAAATAAAATTTGAAAATTAATCCGTCCTACTCAAGTAGTTACACGATGTCCCAGAACACTAGATGATTTTTGTTAAATGAAAGCATCAGAATTAAAACTTTTTCAAGTATACAGTCTACCTTTATTAAAAAAAACTTTATCAAAGAAGCTTACTTCAAACATCACATTTTATTAGTGTATGGAATAACATTATTGAATATGACCAGCGTGTCAGAAATAATGATACAAAATGCAACGACAGCATTATCTGAGTACGTTCGAAGATTCCAATTATTTTACGGTAAAATGCACATGACTATCAATGTACATTTATTACTACATTTAGGAGAGACAGTGAAACAATTTGGCCCATTAATTTATACTTCTTGTTTTCAATTTGAAAATTTGTACGGAATCTTAAAAAGTAACGTTCTCGGATCTAAGAAACCAGAAATACAAATATATTCTGCTGTTTCAATGTTTCTTTATCTGACACGATTGAAAGACATTGTTTAATTAGTAAAATTAAATACCTTATGACATGAATCGCTTGTATTAACGCCTACTATGTGTTTATTTCTAATCTTCGACTCGTTGTAAATATTGACCCCATATTATATTTAGTGAAGTTTTAAAAATCAGACTGCAAGCAAGTTAAAAAAGGTAATTACTTTTAAAAAAATTCATCTTCAATTAATCAATTTTATGGTGAAAAAATAAGAGAATTCAGCATTTTATTACAAATATTTTTCTTCATATCCGAAAAAAGGATAAAAAAAAGAATTTTGAAGAAATCTCAAAAAAAGATCTCGGTAACATTAATAAAATTATGTTTTCGTTTAAAATCCTGCTTCGTTGAAATAGAAAGTCTTAAAAAGATTTCAAATACATCTTGAATAGTGACATTTTTCAGAAAGGAACTTTTTGAGATCTTCTAAAAGTCTTTTTTACTGTTACGCGGGTTTGGTACCGAAATAGTACATGCGAGCGAGGTAAATTCTACTCTGGTGAAGCGAACACAATACTCTTCGATTTTCTGGGAAGTGTGAAAAATGACTAATTTTTAATAAAATTAACAAACGATACACCGAGATAAGTTGTCTCAAAAAAAATTATTACAGCTACTAACAATCTTGTTAAATTAGGGAATAAAAATACTCATGTTTTTGGATTGACTGGGAATGTTTTCGGTTATGCTCGACATTCGGTCGAATAACGAAGTGCTGGAACGTATCGAAACATGCATTTCAGAAAATTCGCCGAAAAAACTAAGAACTTTTTAGGTTCCTTTAAGATTAATTGTTATTATTTTTTCACATTGGAGACCACAATCCTCTTGGCGATCAATTTGTGTATTGTTCTCCATTACCATATTTTTCTGAAAAATATTGAAGATGATACAAAATCAGATAGAGTTTTTTCTGTTAGTACAAGTAGACTCATCACTACTAGGTTTCAATTTTGAATATTTAAACGAATAAGAAATTAGTATAATATTGACTAAACATGTAACTGTCGGTGTTAGTTCATTAAAATTTTGATGAGAGTGCATGTGCCATATTTAATTCTCGACCAACTGAATCAAGATCCCATTTCAAACAAAACCCATTCAGTATATTCAACTAAAAATACTGGTTGAAAATTATGCAACATTTTGTTTGCCTACAGGCAGCCAAATATTTAGCGAATATTACATTATTTTTTTTCAGACATTGTTGTTGTGTGAATCAGAATATCTAACCTATCACCCTGATAATTCGCTGAGAATATCGTTCGCGTAAGACTAAGAAAACATTTTACACGATGTTAACAGCTATGAATTCAATACGTGACTGATATAATCTTCTGGAAATAATTTCTTTTAAGCTAGTTTAGATATTTTTTACTTCACATCATCAAGTTTATTGTAAATATAAACAACATTTTTTCAACTATATTCACCTGATGACATTAACCTTTCTTATGGTTGCATTTTCCTTTAAAAAAGGCAAGAATATATTTTATTCCGAACATTTTCTTGTCCACTGTTATTAATTGCTATCATATCATCAAAATTTTCCTTCACACTTTACACAGGCCCTTAGAGGGACTGTCAGTGTTTGATATTTATTTATAAATATTTATAAACAAATATTAAACCCAGGCGTGTGTTTAAAAAATATTGTATTGTAACACTCTGGGAGCAGAACTCCGATATGCGCCCTGCAGTAAAATATTCGGTCGCAAAATTATCGAGCTCAACGGCCCGTCGTGTTAAAATATGTCGTAGTATCGGGTCTACTTTTCACCCAATCTCATTATTTGCACTTTTGCGACAATGTCCTAACAATGTGATGAATATTCAAAATTGTTCATCGCATTGGTTGGTGCTCTTTCATTACTCTCAGCAGACATGTCGGCTGGAGTAATCACCCTTTGAGATTTTTCACCTCCTTTCTGCGCATCCATATTCGAGGAGATAGGCTTACCTGCCTCCTTGTTTTCCAGTATTTACAGCCAAGTGTAATGGAGTTATTACCATCTTCGTCGGCTTTCCAGCATCCAGGTCTGCACAGAATTCGATTAATAATTCTAAAATAGCGATTCCAGAATTGTACATCGACGCGTGGATCGGCGTCGATTGGTCCATTCTTCGTGCGTTGACAATCGGCTACGTGCAAAAAAGTAATTTTTTCACTTCGGCGAAATCTTCCCTAAAAACGTGCGTCGTACAATGAGCACATTTTATTAAAGTCTGTACTCTTTTTCGACTGTCGACTAGAAACTAAATTGTTTCGAGGCAAAATGAAGTGTCCAGCTACGACCTTTTCAAAACAAGAAATACTGGATGGAGGGGCATAACATTTGTTTACCTGGTCACACTTGACCCTTTTATTGGTTTGGTCCACCGGTAAGCTTAATTGCTTTCCCAGACCTTCCTTGACGATTGTAACAAATATTGGTTATCTATGACACTATGGTATTTGTTAGTTTTTCTTTACCTGCCAAATGGTTTGTTGGTTATCACTAATGAGTATACTTCGACCCAGACTAAGTCTGGACGACAGTATTTGGAATTTGGTCACTTCTGGGCAAAAAAAATTACCATATAGTTTTTTCATCAAAATGTCGACGTTTCAGACCCTAAGGAACCCAAATCAACAATATAAAAATTGTGTGTCCGTGATCTTGTACGTTACGTCCGTACGTCAGTACGTCCCGTTTTTTTGTCTCGCGATAAACTCGCGAACGGAATAAGCGTATTGTCATAAATTTTTTTTTAATATCCGCGTGTTGGCATGACTTAGATCTGATTAGTTTTTTGGCGGCAGATCCATAACTCCATTACTAACAAAAATTAGCCCGAATTAAGTTACTTCGTTATTTTTTTGCATTTATTTGTAAAAATACAAATTTTATTAAAAAATGTTGCAAACAAATTAGATTTGAGTCATATAATTCTCTACAAAAAAAGGTTGTATGTATTTTCTTCCTAAAGTTCAACGATAATGCGTGGGGGGGGGGGGATGTGGCATAAAAACTGGTTTAAAATGTTTGATGACTAGTGTCTGAAAAAGTATTGAATTTGGTCATCGCGGCAAAAAAATTACCCTATTGTTTTTCATCAAATTTCGACGTTTCGACCCCCTACCCCCCTGGGGTGTTCTTTGCCAGCCCCTAGGGCGCGGTGACCATCTACGGGCGCAAAGTTCTTGGTTACGCCCTTTCATTCGAATTATAAATATTTCGTTATATCAAAAAAGCTGTCTTATAGATATCTATAAGGATCTCCGTCATAGATTATTTCGACACTTTCTAAGATATCTTTGACGAATTATATGTTTATATATTGTATTTATGATATCATAATAATACAGACAGTAATTAGTAAAACACTGTAAACAAGTTAAATGCATCGAATCTTAAGCCCAGTAAACACTAAAACTTCACAGAGACGTCTTAGAGGCACACATTTTCGAGACGTCTTATAGGAATGTCCAAATGTTCCGATGTTTCGTCCTTAAAAGACTGTCTGCGAATCAGAGCGTCCTCGAAAATCGTCTTATTTGAGAAATCAAAAAAATTGCCTTAGAATGTTGGTTTAAAGACAGCTTTATTGAGTTGTACTTGTAGAAAAGGCCAAATGTCAACCAAAAGTGTCGTCTTCGACAAGACGTCCGTTTTTATAGACGCCCTAAAAGCCATTCTTACTGGAAACGACGTAAAAGCGCATTAAAGGGTGCTGACATAAAGACGACTTTTACTGAGTTGGATATTACGATAAGTCCATGAAGGACAGCAATATTGACGTCTTCGAATGAGACCTCATTTTAAAAACGCCTTAAATCCGACTTCTTATAGTGCCAATATTATGGTGTACTCCCAGCTAACACAAGCTGCGAAAGGACTTCATAGATGCGTCGTTTTGCGGATGCCGTAAGGTTCGTGTCTAAAAGCTGATAAAAAAGCCGGCCTTGGAAAGACCGCCTTGAATAGGTCGTCTAAGCACCGACCCTTATTTATGACGTCTTAGAGCCGTCTATAAAATGATGCACGATTCTGCCTTTCTCGCAAATGGCAAAGTTTTATGTAGACCAGTATATATGTTGCAGCCGCCGAGATGAATTTATCACATATCACCTTTATATTACGATACGCTTAAAGTATTTAAGAAAACGTACCTTAACCCTTAGTTACGACTCCGGGGTCGTTTTTGGCCCGCCGGCCAATGGATATGGTACTTTATAAATTGCACAGCTGTACGCATTTTCAAACGGCAGAACGCAATTGACCGAGGTAGTGGGAGGAAAATTTATTACAATAACAGTCGGAACTAAGGGTTAAAATAAAATTACCCGTACCATTTCCTTGACTTTTTCTGTAAGAAATTATTAACTGATTAAACATAGGTCAATGTACGATTTACTGGACTATTTATTTGTACAACTATTTAGCTTCAAAATTTGTAAACCGCGAAATCCCAGCTGATCGTTTTCTCAAAATATAGGTAATATTATAGGTGATTTACAATTTTTACAGCGAATTTTCGTTATTACCGGCGACAATTGACCTCCAATCGAAAAATGTTTTATGGGAATGTTGTAGGTATAAAAAAGATTTACAATTTTTGTATACATCATTTTTCACATAACCTCCAAGATTCAGAAAAATTCGAAAAACCCGTGTTTTTTGTTTTTAATATTTTTTTGCGCTCAAAAATAATTTTTTTTTCTTGAAATTTTTAGGAGACTTACCTTTTTTTGTCCCGAGTAAGCTGTAATTGTTTTGAATAATAATATTTATTCGTTTCTTTTTTATTGATAAAAAACCGATAAAAAACATATATTTTCCAGTGAAAGATCTAATATTAACCCTCTTGCGAAAGCGTTTTACCCGACTTTCCGTTATCGTATCCAGGTTTGTTATTTTACATATTTTCAAAATGGCAAACATTACTTTCTACGTTTTTGGGGTCGCTGATAACGAATCTGACGTCAGTTTTGTGAAATTAAAAATGTCGGATCCAATATGGCGGCTAAAATAAAAAAATTGACTTATTTTTATGTAACTTGGTATATGGAGGTTTTTCGGGT
>JAQOWT010000442.1:0-15005 GCA_030407085.1 Trichopria drosophilae
TTTAATTGTTTTATTAAATTACTAAATTTAGAGCGCTAACCTATAACTCGAAGAAAATCTAATTATATATCACAGATGGTTGTACCAAATTGGATAAATTATTCTGTACGTAAGCATAACATCGAAGTGGTGCAAAAAAATTAAATTTAATAATTCATAATTTGATTAAAAAATCTTAAGAAAATCACGGTCTACTGTTACTCGCATAATTTTACAAACACAACTTTAGTTCAAATAACATGATTGTTCATTATTAAGAATTAAGGAGAGGTTACAGACAAAAATTAGCTCTATGAAATAATTAAATACACCTTTTAATTTAATTAATAATATGAAAAAATTCTTTTGATAGTCATTTTTAACGTGAAGCTCAGTGATGCTAGAATAAAAAGTGTATACAACTTTTTTGACATATAAAAAAATTGTTCGTTCGCAAATAAAATTATTTCGAGATAAAATGTCCCGTATTACATAAAATAAAAAATAAAAAATAAAAAATAATAAAAAAATAAATAAAAATACAAAAAAGTACCAGTGGGATTCGAACTCACAACCTAGGAATCCGTAGTCCAGCGACCTACAATTACGCTATGAAACCGATCGCAACTAGGCAAGTATTTAGACTTTCACTATTTTTGTCTACCTGCCCCGTAATTAGTATTGGACGTTACCGGGCCAAAAAGCCATTTAGTTCCTTAAATTAAATGTCGTAATCCGCAGAAGACATTTTTAATACCTAACATAACTTTATTTTAAAAAAAATCGGTACAATATCTTTCTCTCTTTTTATGTGAATTTTTTACACATGTAGTAAATCGTAAGATTTGCGAGAGTTGCAGGTCGAATTCCTAGATGAGGCCATACTTCACATTAGTGTGTGAAATGTAAGAGCTACAGAAATCTACACTAAGTACAGTCATAGTTCTATATTGTCGTGAAAAAATAATTAAAAAAGTTAAAAACATTAAGGGCAACGAAGGGTACAGACTCTATAAAACATCTTTATAATCACAATGCGATTTTATATTAACCCATTATTGTTAACTCTAGATCTTCTCCATCTTTATATGTTATAATGCAATATCCACCTTTAAAAAAGGAGCATTTCAAAGTTCTGGTGAGTTTTGAAGGCCCAACTTCGGGCGCCATAATCGATGCAGCGCCACACCATGCCCAGGCGGGTCTTTCCGGAACTAAAGGGAATTCTCAGTCCATTAATGTCCAACGCTAATTGCGTGGTAGATAAACGTACTTAAACTGTAAATACTTGTTTAGTTTCCAACGGTTTAATAGCCCAGGGGTTTGCCACTGGACTATAAAATCGGAGGTGGCGAGTTCGAATCCCGGCTGGGTACGAATAAGTCTTTCAGCTCGTGTACCACGTTCAGTCTGTTAAAAAGGGACAAACTGAGCGGTCGGGTTGAAAGATTATTCGAATCTTCCAAGAATCGACTCGCACACCTTTTGTTCCAGGATGTCTTATTTTTTTTCAATTTTATTTTATTTTTTTTGGATTTTAGTTGAAACGAACAAGAATTAATTAAAAATATTTGTTGTATTTCATAAAATTGTAGAAACAGCATGAAAAAGAAAGTTTTGAAAAATTAAATTAAAATTGATAATTGATAATTTGATTAAAATATCTGAAAAAATTCGCGGACTACTGTTAATCGCCTAATTTCACGAACACAGCTTTGGTTCAAGTAACATTATTGGTTAACATCAAGAATTAAGGAGAAGTTACAGACAAAATCTGCTCTATGATATAATTAAATACACCTTTTAATTTAATTACTAATATCAAAAAATTATTTTTATCGTCATTTTTTACGAGAAGCTGAGTGTGGTGCTAGAAAAAAAAGTGTATACAACTTTTTTGACAGATAAAAATTGTTTGTTCACTATTAAAATTGTTTTGAGAAAAAAATGTGCTGTATTACATAAAAAAATAAAAAATAATTAAAGAAATTAATAAAAAAAAAAAAATACCACTGGGATTCGAACTCACAACCTAGGAATCCGTAGTCCAGCGACCTACAATTACGCTATGAAACCGATCGCAACTAGGCAAGTATTTAGACTTTCACTATTTTTGTGTATCTGCCCCGTAATTAGTATTGGACGTTACTGGGCCAAGAAAGCCATTTCGTTCCTTAAATTAAGTGTTGTAATCCCAGAACACATTTTTAATACCCAACATAACATTATTTTTAAAAAATTCGGTGCAATATCTTTCTCTCTTCGTGTCTATTTTTAATCTGTCATTCATTATAAATATATCACGGTAATAACATATTCGATACGTACATTTTGAACATTCGAACATTTCGGATCCAAATTCAAATTATAATTAATATTCTCGCATCCATTGACAAAGACCACCGGAATCGTAGGGCGCAATCTCACAGAGCGTCTAACCGTTGGATGGCGAAGGATCCGTTTAATTTTGTAATACCGAAAAAACCTAAAGTTGATATGTATTATGACATATTTTTTACGATAATTTCGATCAGACTTTTGCCTATTAAAAAGGTATAAACCGAAAGAATTCAGTACAACTTTTTGTAAATATCAGTCTGCGTTTCTAAGCATGCTGTTAGTCGTTAATTCTATTCTATCATTGTTATCCGTACCCTATTATTTCTCTACTGCCATTTAAATTGATTAAATAACTGTTAAATTATTTTAGAAACACAAAAACAGTTATCGATTTGTCTTCAGGATAATAACAAGTCAGAAAACCTTACTGAGACACAAAGCACATTGAGATTTTTAATTACTCTTCAGTGATATTTAAACCTGCAATATTTTCAATACAATGTTTTTAAAGCTTTTCGTATTTTTGACATTTTTTTAAATGCAGCGTTTTGAAATTCAGCGTGTGGTAGAAGATTCAATTGTATCCAGGGTACCATATTGCGGATTTCATACGTCGAAAATTTCTGTGATGAAATGTTGCATAAACTTTAAGCATTGATATCTTCCCGTAATTCGATCGAACATTTTAATCTCCAACATTTGTATTTACGCCCGTAAAATTCCTAACGCTTTGTTAAATGTGGGAAAAACAATAAATTATGATCAGCGTGGTATTAGATTGTGCAAATTTTGTTATGATCAGAGAAAATATGCTTAGTACGCAACACGTGGAATGCTGCTTTACTGAACCAACGTTCTTATAAAAACTTATTATTAGCTACAAATATCGCTATCAATGTGAATTTAATTAGCCCATCCGTTATCGGGATATTTTCATTATCACAAATTCGTAGACACACATCTAATAATAAATGTGGGTGGCCGGTGCCTTGCATGACATTTTCTTTAAAACACCACCAAAACTTATTTCACTTATTCACTTTACACCAAGAATAATTCTTCACTCAGGAGTAAACTTTGGCCACTGCATTAGATAATATCGATGGCAAAACAAAACCATAGCCCTTACGAAAGAAATGTCCGATGAGCAATAACATATTTCATGAATGCCCACGAAGACAAGCAGATTTTTACACTCCTACAACAAATAACACGTCTGCTTTTTTCACCCAGAAAATCATCTTGAAATTTCTTACAAAGACTCACCTATTTAGTTTAATACAAATGTAGTTACAATTACTGTAGTCCAAAACAATGAAGTATTTGTTTTATATGAAAGTAGTAGAGTTATAACTGCATTTTCGTTAAACTTTAGTATTACTTAACTATGCTTCGTCCCTGCTTTTTACTATTATTTCCGTGCACGAAGTAATCCTGTCATTGCGCAGAATGTCTGAAAAAAAGTGAAACCGAAACATCTAAACAGTTTATCCCATTAACGCCCAAGAGGACACAAATTTTTCGAATATTTCTTGAAATTGAAACCCAATTCAAACAATTTGAGATAAAATATTCCCGACGTAAAATTGATCGTCATTTCATATTCTGTTATCAAAATTCTATCTACAATAAACGTGTAAAACTTTATAAACAATTATTAACAAAAATCGGGATTTTTCCAACACATAAATTTATTGATCAATATTTTCATGTCAAACAACAAAAATCATTGGGTCAAAACCTCAAAATATCGTGTTTTTAATGGCTCAGTTAGAATTGTTCGTAATAATACATGGGAAAGATGAAAATGGCGGCTTAAAAATGGCGTATAAAGTTTTCATTTTTGGTAAAATATTAGCTTAGTGTTTCAAATCTTCCAAAATTATCCAATCTTGATCAAATTTAGTCCCCATAGGAATTTGGGGTCTCCGATTACAAATTACAAGTTATTTCTAACAAATTCAAAATGTCTTAAAAATAAACATAGAAGGTTTTTTATGTTTATTGATCTTTTTTTTTTTGTTTATAAGATCTTAATTTTTTCTCTTTATATTTGCTAATAAAAATGTTCAGTCTGTAATTTCGATTGTGTTTCATTATGAAATGTTTTAAATTTACCTAGTAATCACGAGTTATTGTGAAAAAATTCCGAAAATTTATATTTTATTGTAAGCAAATTAAAAAAGATACAAATTTTTGTAAAGGCAAAAAAAGATTGACGGTCTTATCCTCCACAGAAATTGCAGTTGAAAATTGAAATTTAAAATACTTTTGAAAATCGACTATCGGACAATATTTTTCCAGCAATCCACGCGTAATCACTTTTGATCGCCAGAGGTTCAATCAAAAACTTATATGCTCAAAGTTATATATTGCTTTGATTAACAGTATCTCAGTATAGTAACCATAAAAGGATCAATTTCAATATTCTAAATATTACTCCTAATTTTATTGCCTTTCTAAAGGCTTGAAAAAAAGGACTACATTTTCGTAAGCAGCGACCTCACTGATTTCCGTATACAAAGTTTCATATATATAAAATAAAATTTGAGTTTTCGGCTGTCCTATCGAATCCGCAATTTGAATCTTTTAAAACTAACTTCAAATTCGTATTTAGAGATCTCAAAATCTTATGGGTACTAATTTTTATCAAGATCGGATAATTTTTGAGCATTTGGTACATAAAGCTAATATTGTACAAAAAGAAGAAAGCTTTCGTCGCCATTTTGAAGCCGCCATCTGCAACTTTCCCATATATTATCAGGAATATTTATAGCTGAGACATTAAAGACACGATATTTTGAAGCTTTGACCTAATAACTTTTCTTGTTTGACGGAAAAATATTGATTAACAAATTTTTTTGAAGGAAAAAAACGTCACGATTTTTATCGGCAATTTTTGTACGTATTCTAGGGCGAAAATAAAAATATACGTGTTTCAGCGTTTTATCTAATGGGCTTTGGTTTTTATACAATAAATTATTGAAATTCACGTTCTTATTGCCATATATATATCAACTTTGGAACGTCAGATACATTCGAATCTTCCCCTTGAAACATTCGAATGCCTGACATCCGCATCATAACCCCACAGCGAATTCCTGTAAACATTTCAAAAGTCGAATGCGAAGCATTTTTATATGAATTAATTTATGATTTTGCGTCCTTCCCTCTATTTAAATCTAATTGCCAAATTCTTTAAACTAGTTTAACCTGCAGTGGTAAGAAAAGATTTTCTTTTCAATACCGTAATACACTCTTCTTATCACATTGGTAACAATAACTTTAACGCACTTACATCGAAAACTACTATTATTAAATTTGTTTTGCATTATTTATACTACCTTTAAGCAACAATACATAGTTGAAATAGTTCCGCCAATTCTTATTTTTAGATTGGGCCAAAATGAGTACATTTATATTATTGAGTCCTCGCAAGTAGGATAATTCTAAATATATACTAATAAATAAATACTTATGATTGATGGAACAATATAATTTTATTTGGAATCAGTGCAATGATTAGGATGATACAGATCATAAAAACACGTAAAACACAAATATCTTTGGCAAACTGCGCATCTTATGAATGAGACGTTATTACAGTAGCATTTTTTCTTATTGTTAATTAACATGCTCTAAGGGAAACAGATTAATGAATATAATACCATAAAACTCGTGTATTGTTTTCGGAAAGTAAAAATATACATTTCTGTGTATATAACAAAATTCAAAACATTCTTGTAAGAAACTGTCCTATACATTTTGAATAAGGTATTTTGCATCATTCATTCGGAAATTACAATTCTTCCTCAAATAAAGGTATTGCACGATATCTTCCTACATCCGCTTTATATAAACAAATTTTTTTGTTCACGGATAATATCAAAGTTTTCGTTCAGTTTTCTAAATATTAAAAGTAACGCGGAATTAGTCGCATACCTATATGAATAAAATTTTGTATGATACATCCAAAAAATGAGTGGTTCTAATGAAATTCCTGATAACTTCAATTATTCTGCAACAGCGTTAATTCTAGTCTTCTATTTTATATCATTCCTATTTCGTATTTTATATTGCGTGAAATATTTTTCCAAACGAATCAATCTGTTATTAAGAGAGATATTTATATTCATATAAATGTATATTTTCACTATTTTTCGAAAACAATATACGAGTCTTAAGGTATTGTTTTGAATGTATTGTGAGTCCGTAATTACCCATTTTTTCATATTCGTCATTACCCCCAAAATGAAATAATGCAGTAAATTCTATACGGTAAGAATATTTTTAAAAGTATACGATCATCTTTCTTTGCAATATTTAAATAATTTATTTATTTATTTATTTACTAAATGATAAAACTTTAAAAAATTTTTTTCAAACTTTAAATTTTTTCAAAAGGGGAAAAGAATAGTATATTACAGTACTTAAAAGAAAATCTTTTCTTGCCGATGCGGGAAGGACGCAAAATTATAAATTAATTCATATAAAAATGCTTCGCATCCGACTTTTGAAATGTTTGCAGGAATTCGCTGTGGGGTTATGATGCGGATGTCAGGCATTCGAATGTTTCAAGGGGAAGATTCGAATGTATCTGACGTTCCAAAGTTGATATATATATGGCAATAAGAACGTGAATTTCAATAATTTATTGTATAAAAACCAAAGCCCATTAGATAAAACGCTGAAACACGTATATTTTTATTTTCGCCCTAGAATACGTACAAAAATTGCCGATAAAAATCGTGATCCCCCCACGGTGGGTTCCCCTTGTAAGTACAGTCATAGTTCGATATTGTCGTGAAAAAATAATTAAAAAAGTTAAAAACATTAAGTGCAACGAAGGGTAAAGACTCTATAGAACATCTTTATAATCACAATGCGATTTTATATTAACCCATTATTGTTAACTCTAGATCTTCTCCATCTTTATATGTTATAATTCAATATCCACCTTTAAAAAAGGAGCATTACAAAGTTCTGGTGAGTCTTGTAGGCCCAACATTCGGGCGCCATAATCGATGCAGCGCCACGCCATGCCCAGGCGGGTCTTTCCGGAACTAAAGGGAATTCTCAGTCCATTAATGTCCAACGCTAATTGCGTGGTAGATAAACGTACTTAAAATCTAAATACTTGTTTAGTTTCCAACGGTTTAATAGCCCAGGGGTTTGCCACTGGACTATAAAATCGGAGGTGGCGAGTTCGAATCCCGGCTGGGTACGAATAAGTCTTTCAGCTCGTGTACCACGTTCAGTCTGTTAAAAAGGGACAAACTGAGCGGTCGGGTTGAAAGATTATTCGAATCTTCCAAGAATCGACTCGCACACCTTTTGTTCCAGGATGTCTTATTTTTTTTCTATTTTATTTAATTTTTTTTGGATTTTAGTTGAAACGAACAAGAATTAATTAAAAATATTTGTTGTATTTCATAAAATTGTAGAAACAGCATGAAAAACAAAGTTTTGAAAAATTAAATTAAAATTGATAATTGATAATTTGATTAAAATATCTGAAAAAATTCGCGGACTACTGTTAATCGCCTAATTTCACGAACACAGCTTTGGTTCAAGTAACATTATTGGTTAACATCAAGAATTAAGGAGAAGTTACAGACAAAATCAGCTCTATGATATAATTAAATACACCTTTTAATTTAATTACTAATATCAAAAAATTATTTTTATCGTCATTTTTTACGAGAAGCTGAGTGTGGTGCTAGAAAAAAAAGTGTATACAACTTTTTTGACAGATAAAAATTGTTTGTTCACTATTAAAATTGTTTTGAGAAAAAAATGTGCTGTATTACATAAAAAAAAAAATAAAAAATAATTAAAGAAATTAATAAAAATAAAAAAAAGTACCAGTGGGATTCGAACTCACAACCTAGGAATCCGTAGTCCAGCGCCCTACAACTACGCTATGAAACCGATCGCAACTAGGCAAGTATTTAGACTTTCACTATTTTTGTCGACCTGCCCCGTAATTAGTATTGGACGTTACTGGGCCAAGAAAGCCATTTAGTTCCTTAAATTAAGTGTCGTAATCCGCAGAACACATTTTTAATACCTAACATAACTTAATTTTTTAAAAATTCGGTACAATATCTTTCTCTCTTCGTGCCTTTTTTTAATCTGTCATTCATTAAAAATATATCACGGTAATAACATATTCAAATTATAATTAATATTCTCGCATCCATTGACAAAGACCCGCTGGAATCGTATGGCGTAATCTCACAAAGCGTCCAACCGTTGGATGGCGAAGGATCCGTTTAACTTTGTAATAACGAGAAGACCTAAAGTTGATATGTATTATGACATATTTTTTACGATAATTTCGATCAGCCTTTTACTTTTAAAATTTCTTAAGTTTGTTTTTTATTTTTCATTTTATGTATTTTGGAAGGGATGATTGTAGAGTTTCTAAATTCAAACCTGAAGAGGACTCGAAACATCGTCAAAAACTTTAGACAAATTTTGCAAGGTATAAACGGAAAGAATTCAGTACAATTTTTTAGTAAATATTAACCTGCGTTTCTAAGTGTGTTATTAGACGTTAATTCGATGCTTTCATTATTATCCGTATCCTATTATTTCTCTACTCCACTTAATTTTATTAAATAAATGTTAAATTATTTTAGGAACACAATAACACTTATTGATTTTTCTTCAGGAATGATAACAAGTCAGAAAACCTGCTTGAGACACAAAGCACTTCAGAATTACGTTCTTGAGATTTTTAAATACTCTTCACGGATATTTAAACCTGCAATATTTTCAAGTAATGTAAGTGCGGCTTTCGTACGTCGAAAAACCAAATATTAATCATACACCATTTTGTTCATTTCCGATTTTACCGAACCCTGCATAACTTTTTATCGCATTGTCCATATGTATCCGTACAGAATGTTTGAAACATTTGTCCAACGAGTACACTTCAGGGGGTGACATTTTCTGTGATGAAATGTTGCATTAAACTTTAGGCATCGATATCTTCCCGTACACGTTATAGATTTTAAAGGATCAATTATAAAGAAAGTACGTTTCGTAAAGTATTTTTTAAATACACTTGTGATATGTTATGCATTATTACAGAAGTAGTAATCTTAAAATTTTAACTATTTTAGTAATTGCATTTCACGTCTCACAAATGATGAAAAGCTATATTTCTTCCCCGAGGAGTGAAATTTTTTGTTTGTTATGAATCTCGAGGAGGAATTAAAATGTGGAATGAAAGACTGCAAAAGTGTGTAAAAGGTAGTTTAAAAGTCACTATTTTCTCAAATTGGCAATGTATACGAGATGCTATCGATGCCTACCGTTTTATCGAATAGTTTAATCTCCAAAATTTGAATTTACGCCCGTAAAATTCCAAAAGCTTTGTTAAATGTCGGTAAAACAATAATTTATGATCAGTGGGGTATTAGATTGTGCAAATTTTGGTATGATCAGAGAAAACATGCTTAGTACGCAACGCGTGAAATGCCGCTTTACTAATCCAGCGTTCTTATCAAAACTTATGATTAGCTACAAATATCGATATCAATGTGAATTTAATCAGTTTCATAATCACAATTTCGTGGACACACATCTAATAATAAATGTGGGTTTCCGGTGCTTTTTATGAGCGGACATTTTCGTTAAAACACCACTAAAACTTATTTCCACTTATTCACTTTGCACGCAGCTTAATTCTTCACTCAGGAGATAAACATTGGCCACTGCATTAGATACTAAAGATGGCAAAACAAAACCATAGTCCTCACGAACGAAATGTCTGATGAGCAATAACATATTTCATGAATGCCCACGAAGACAAGCAGATTTTTACACTCCCACAAAAAATAACACATCTGCTTTTTTCATCCAGAAAATCATCTTGAAAATTCTTACGAAGACTCACCTATTTAGTTTAATACAAATGTAGTTACAATTACTGCAGTCCAAAACAATGAAGTATTTATTTTTATATGAAAGTAGTAGAGTTTTAACTGCATTTGCGTTAAACTTTAGTATTACTATGCTTCGTCCCTGCTTTTTACTAACATTCCGTGCAGGTAGTATTCCTAAAATTGCGCGGAATGTCAGAAAAAGTGAAACTGAAACATCTAAATAGTTTATCCCATTAACAACCAAGCGGACACAAGTTTTTCGGAATATTTCTTGAAATTAAAAACCAATTCAAACAATTTGAGCTAAAATATTCCCGACGTAAAATTGATCGTTATTTTATATTCTGTTATCAAAATTCTATCTACAATAAACGTGTAAAAGTTTATAAACAATTATTAACAAAAATCGCGATTTTTTCCAACACATAAATTTATTGATCAATATTTTCAAGTCAAACAACAAAAATCATTGGGTCAAAACCTCAAAATATCGTGTTTTTAATGTCTTAGCTATAAATAGTCGTGATAATGGGAAAATTGTAGATGGCAGCTTCAAAATGGGGTCTAAAGCTTACTTTTTTGGTAAAATTAGCTTAGGGTACCAAATCTTCAAAAATTATCCGATCTTGATAAAATTCCGATTACGAATTGCAATTTATTTTTAAAAAATTCAAAGTGTCTTAAAAATAGACATGGGAAGGTTTTTTACTTTTATTGTCATTTTTTTGTTTATAAACATCTTAATTTTTTCTCTTTACATTTGCTATTAAATATGATCAGTCTGTAATTTGCATTTCGTTTTATTGTGAACTTTTTAAAATTAATCAACTTTCCCATATATTACCAAGAATATTTATAGGTGAGACATTAAAGACAAAATATTTTGAGATTTTGACCCAATAACTTTCTTGTTTGACATGAAAATATTGTTTAACAAATTTTTTGAAAGAAAAAATCGTGTTTTTTATGAATAATTATTTATAACTTTTTACACATTTATTGTAGATAGAATTTGGCAACAAAATCTGAAAGAGCGATCAATTTTTCATCAAGAGTATTTTATGTCAAATTTTTTGAATTGTTTTTTAATGTCTAGAAATACTCAAAAAATCTTGTGAAATTTGTCTCTTTTGGACTGTTTGTGTTATTTTCCGAGATTGTGGGAAACGTATAACCTATAATCATTTCCGCCGGGAATCATTTTCATGGGTTAGTTTCCACCGACAAATTTAAAATGTGATATTCTTTGTGAGGACCTTTGAAAGATAATTACTGCAAATATGTTAGCCTAGGCAGTCGGCATATTAACTAATTCATGTTTATGACCACAATTTATTGACCTTCAACCGAACTAAATAACACTCATCAATTGTACGCACATGGATACAATTGTGATTGACATCACTTAACGCAATTTGCTCTTTTGTACACTAGAACAAGATCGTATTTTATATATTGGCAGAATGTGTGCATTGTAACACATCATCAGTTTTGACTTTGCCACCGGCCACACTCCGTTTTTTAACACTTTTTTCTCAAAATTTACTTAAACTCCGTTATAAAGCACTATTAACGCATATAGTAGCACAACGGCATTTTTCGTTTTCTCCTAATATCCAACGAGACATGTAAGCCATTTTCCTTTCTTGTCACTATGTCCACTACTGCAGCGTCGCGAGGCGTCGCGTCGCTTTGCTCGTGTTCTCTCGTCCCAGCGCAGGTAAAAAAAAAGCCATACATAGACGCGCCATATCTGCCCATGTCGGAAACTACGGTTCGCCCGCGCAATTCAAATTTCATAATTTTACTTTATCCTGAAAAATATGTATAGAATTAAACTCTAGCAAAACCGAGGTTTAAAATCAAATGTTAAAAGTATGAAGTGCTGCGACCGGATTTGAAGATGCGACGCTTTGACCAGAGCCTTGAATCGTCATATACAATTTATCAGATCAGAAGGCTGTCGAATTAACATAAGAAATCTTGTCATCATAAGCTTTCCTTTTTTCCGGCGTTACAAAGTTAAACGTATCTTTCTGTCTTCCTTCTTTGTTGTTATAGGGATTGTTATCAATCTAGTAATCACTTTTAATTTGACCCAATCATTTTTGGTATCACTCATCGAACCCCTCGTATTATTTGTTGTAACAATGGAGCCTGACTGAATTGTACAATTTGCAATTACTATGTAGCATGTTTCGCAGTGAATGCAGTCTACTTTGAAAAGAGTCAACTTTACCATCGGTTAATTTTCATTGCAAAATATTTCGGTCATAGTAACCTGTTAGCCATGATGTGATTCGAAATAAATTCCACAAACACTTACTGTAAGTCGGATCCGCCCTTTGTATCACTGTACTTGATTTAGAGTAAGATTCAAAGAAATTTATTTTATGCAGACTCCGCCTTTCGTATCACTGCATTAGTCTCTGGTGAATGAAAAATCTGCAGACTTTGAGCAGGGAAGAATCGATTTCAAATCGATTCAGCTTTGTTGAACGTTTGGTTCAAATTCGAAACAGAACTGCTATTTATTTTGGATGTGATGGTGGAGATGGGAACCATCTTTTGTTTTTTTAACGAGAACGTGGAGAACCCTCCATGCCCCGCGAATAATTGTACGGTTAATATTGCCGATTACATCAAGAATAAAATAATAAATTAGTCGTTTCTTTTAAGATCGATAGTGAAGTTACAGAAATTAAAAGATTTCAATATTCATAGTGACCCTATTAAGGATAGTGGTAAACTCATAATATGCGCCAAGGATAAAAAAAGCCGACAACAATCCAACAAACCTAACCTACCATTACAGTGAAAGTGATTGTAGTGTAAGAAATTGGGTTGACCAGATACTAGTGGCCCGGCTAGCTCAGTCGGTAGAGCATGAGACTCTTAATCTCAGGGTCGTGGGTTCGAGCCCCACGTTGGGCGAATTATTTTTTTTTCTTATTGGAAATAATGTTTAAACGTTAATCAGTTATTTTATTTTACTTATATAATAGTAATTAAAAACCTATTGCATTTTAAATATATTATTTATTCAAATTATGTATACATATAATTCGACCAGTTATATTTTATGTTCTGGATTTTTATGATCTTGTAATATCATTTTATTTTCATAATATTAACATTTATTGTTTCCCATTTTGGCAAATGCATTTTGCTGCAATGTTTAGTCCGAGAAACCGCTTTTGCTGGGGCTCGTCTTTTGACCAAATTGTGCGAATTGTATCACCTGATTCGCTCAATGAGGGTGTATACAATAATTTCGTACTATATTTATAATATTTACAAATTGAAAAAAAAATGGTTAAAGAAATGTTATTAAAAGTTTCCTGATTGATCTTTACTATCATAGTCATTTCCAACCGGGTGCGAAAGGTGATATTACAAATTATATTGCTTTAAGAATAACAAATTTTAATTTGAAATCTATTGTTATAAACTTGCGTTAAAACTAGAGGTTTTCTAATACATCTTTGTATAAGATAATGTAAAATCCATCTTTAAAAAAATAGCATTACAAAGCTTTAGACTCACGAGTCTTGTCGGCCCAACATCCGGGCGCCATTGTAGATTGCGCGCCCCACCATTCAGGCGGACCATTTCGGAACTAGAGGGATTTCTTAATCCATCAATGTCCAACACTAATTACGAGGTAGATAAGAGTACTTAAACTCTAAATACTTGTTTAGTTTCTATCGGCTTCATAGCACAGTGGTCTGGGACTGGACTATGGAATCGTAGGTGGCGAGTTCGAATCCCGGCAGGGTAAGAATAAGTCTTTCCGCTCGAATTCCACGTTCAGTCTGTTAAAAAGGGACAAACTGAGCGGTCGGGTTGAAAGATTATTCGAATCTTCCGAGAATTGACTCGCATCTTCTAATCGGAGGATGTCTTCCCATCAGTAGTGAAACATGGCTGGTACACCATGGAGCACTTGGGATAAGACACCATAAGATTAGAGGAATGTCGTCATCCGCCGAAAAAAACGTCGACACTCAGTGCTTCATAGCACTGAACGAAACGCACAATAATTAATATTTTTTGTTTTATTTTCTTTTTTTTTTTTGTGAATTAAAAAATATGAAAAAATTATGAAAAATTCTAGTGTCATTAAATAAAATTTAGTTTCCAAAATATTATTTTTATTAATAACAATAACAAGTAATAAGATCCGAGGTTTGCCGCTATCCACCCCACAAAAACGTCGCCATATCAGTGTATGGACGGATTTTAATTCAAACGAGCAAATAGTAATTAAAAATATTTTTTGTATTTTTTATTATAATTGTAAAAAAATTATGAAAAATACATGTTTGAAAAATTAAATTTGCATTTTTAAAATTATTTTTGTCTAGTGTATTTTAATTAAAACTATGTACTAGGTGGATAAAATATTCGAATTTTAAGAAAAAAATTTGTTTACCCTATTTTGTTGTGACTTCAAATAGCGTCGTTTGAGAAAATTTATTTTAAAAATTTCCGGACGCTGTAACGTAACTATTATGAGTTTCTGATAAAATATGCCAAGAATCACAAGTTCTGAGATTTCATGAAGTTGGATCTGTGATCCTTTTTCAGATTTTTTTGGTGATATTTTGAAAATTTTTTTTTTTCAAATTTTTGTTTGAAATTAGCAAAATTTACGAAAAATTCTGAAAAAATTATAGTATATTCCTCGATAAATCCAAAGTATCTTTTGTTCTTTGTAATTTTTTCCAAAAGTTCACATATTTCGAGAAAAGAAAAATCGTAAAATATACCATTTTGGATTTTTGTAGA
>JAQOWT010000443.1:0-14998 GCA_030407085.1 Trichopria drosophilae
TCGATATTTTCCTTCACATTTACTGATATATCAAAACGATTTCAATATTGCATGAAATTCAATATTAAATAAACACTAATCAATGCCTCTAAATACATTTCGATGCCAATATCAATATTAAACTTGACATTGCTATTTGGTACATTTCTCATATTAAGCTTTATTTAGAAATCCCTGATGAAGTTGGAACCATCTTTGGCGTAAGTTAGAACAAGGTCAAAGTATACTAATCCCTGTTCGATCTCAAACCAGTCGACGGGTTTACGAAAGTTATTATTGGAATGATTGTTAGAGTATTACGATAGGTGTTAAAAACAATAAATCGTCGCATCGGTGCAAAGAAGCTGCCAACTCGGAACATCATGATCATCCAAGATTTCGAAAACTGAACTTAGTCTTATATCAATTTTACCCCTCAAATTTAAGTAGACAGAATTGCAAATTTAAAACAAATTTAAAATAAAAAATGGAGCCTCCAACCATACAAGATGATTCCATCTTCGTTGCAGTTTATTCATGGCAATGATGATTTATGCTGAATAAACGATGATAATAACAATGGTTATGAATGATCGTGAATGACGACTGATCTTGACGATAGCCACGTAAACCTGGCAAGACCATAATCGAAAATCGAAAATTTAATTGATGGATAATTTGGAGCTCAATTAGTGCTAATTTAATGCTCTAATCCGAAATTTAATGCTCCTTTATTAACGTTTGATTTTGACTATATTTGACATCTTTTTAAGACTGTTACGAACCATGTACGTCTCGTAATTGTATAATGTCATATTAAATGTAGCTATACGCGCAATGTTTACAAAATGAATAATAAAGTCCGAGCGGTGTGTGTGACTGTGTATGTTTACGAATGTGTGTGACGAACTGTCAAAATATGGACAGTTTCGAATTGAACGCGCTGTCACCGTTGACGTTTCTTAATCAATTTCGCGAAGTGATATTACCTGGGAGTTCGCGAAATTCTGATTTTTGAAACTTAACGACCTTTTGCAAGTTCGTTTGCTAGGTTGTTCGTTTCGTCACTCGATATCTTGGATGCGACTCGAGCAGGTGCTCGCCGCTGTGGAACGACTCAACCCGATTTTTAGTGTAATTTAAATAAATTCCTTTTTGTTGAAAAGTGGATTAATATTTGGTTATTTAATTCATCTACGACTGCAAGGAAATAAAGGTAATATTATATTCCTTTTTATTTAATTTATTACAGCTTGATTCCATAAAACCAACCGAAATCGCTCACGTAACAAACTGGTGTCAGAAGTGGGATAGAGATTTCGGTCGATTTTATCGATTTTATTCATTTGTATTAATTTTATCAAATTTATTAATGTTATTGACTTTGAATTAATAATAATTATTGAAATTAAATTTTTATTATTTTTGTTTTTATTAAAATTAATTTAGCATGTGTAAATGAATTTTCAATTTAAAATTTATAATTTAATTTAATTATTATACATTAGTTATATGTTATATTGATGATGTAATGATGTATTGACGCTATAATTATTATATATGTTATATTGTAGTGTATAATTGCATAATAATTTTTGTATTTCAGGAAAAGTGAAAAAAAAAAAAAATAATAAAAATTTTACAAAAATTTAATAAATGATGTAATTATTTTTAACAATATTTTATATTTTGTTGACCACGTGTTTCAAAAATCTAATTTTATTTTATGGCTTAGCCCCGTTTTTGAACCATGTGGCAGTTAAATTTTGCGTTTGATTATTTTGTGAAATTTTAAATCAGTGAAAGTGTGACAGTTATTGTTATATTTATTTAAAATTGAAACCGTGTTTGGAAGTGTTTTATGTATTTATATTTTTGATGATAAAAGAAATTTTGATACGTGTTTCAGCAACATAAATTTATTTATGGCTATGCCCCGTTGCTGAACCACGTAAACGTAATTGATATATTATTATTTTAAATGGACATTTATATGGTTTTAAATACAATTTTATATAACGTACAATATTTGATTATTAATATAAGATTTTAGTTAAGATTAAAAATTTATTTTAGTTTAGTTTAACTATATGATAGATTAAGTATAGTGATTAGTATAAAAATAAAAAAAAAAATATAAAAAACGTTTTAGGAAAAAATTTGTCAATATTAAAAAATAATTATAAATTAGAAAAAGTAAAAATTATGTAGTGTTGATTTTCGAGCGTAATTATAATATTAGAATATAATGTTTACAATTCTTGGAATTGAATGCAAAATTTACAGGGACAAATTTATTATTTCTGTAATTCGGTATTCAGTTGAATATATAAAGGAAATTAAATATTATTTTAATTAATGATTGCATTATTATTTAATAAAATAATTTTCATTAAAGAATTGTTTAAATTATAATTGTTAATAGATAAATTATAAAAAAAAATATATATATATATAATTTTCGTTATTTATAAAAAAAAAAAAAAAAAAAAAAAGAGGAATTTCATGAAATCAATTTTAAAGTAATTCAATATATATAATACATTTAAATAGTCAAAGGCTTAATGTGTTATTGTTTTCATTTTGAGAAAGGCCATTACACGTTATGCGCTTTCGGGCAACTTAAATAAAATAATCGGCATTTAAACCATTATTTCATTTCGAAATTTATTTAAAAAAAATTAATTCAAATTATTTAATTTTTTTTTTAATATAATTTAACAATTACTGAAATTAACATTTTTTTATTTTTTTTTATTTTTGACCTTTAATTTATTTTAGTTGTTTGACATCTGTTTTTATTTTGTTTGACATTTTTAAATTTAAATTGTTTTTAATTTTTAAAATACAAAATGGACGAAACTATGAAGCTAATGACTACTATGTCAGAGTGTTTAATTTTACAAAATGCAATCACTAATATACCCTATTTTGATGGTAAAAATTTGCCACTTAAAAATTTCTTTCAAGATATTCAGAGCGCATCTGCAAATATACCAGTTGAATTTGAAAAATCTTTTGTAAATGGTATTATAGGCAAATTACAAGGTGCGGCTCGCGATAGTATTTTTGGTAAGACCTTTACAAAAACAGATGACTTAATTAAACACTTGAAAAATAGATTTGCTTCGGGAAAAAATTATGCATTTTTCGTTCATGAAATTCAGCAAATTCAAATGAAAAGAGGAGAAACAGTTGATGATTTTTATGATCGTTTAAATATATTATTAGACGGCGCAACAACTGCGTTAAAGGACACTTATGGTGCAGCATCTGCAGAAATGGCAAAACCATTGAATGATTGTGCGTTAGAATCCTTTTTGAGAGGATTACCAGACGAAATTTCGGGTTTAGTTGATGCGCGTGATCCTAAAAATTTAGATGAGGCTCTAAGATGTGCTAAAAGACTACAATTAAGAATAAAACCAAAAACTTTAGGATTTCAATCATTTTTATCAGAAAACGATAATAACGAGATCCCAGAACGTTTATACAGTCATAGTTATCCGATTACTAAACAGTTTAACGGTCCTAAGTCTCCTATACGTTCGAATGATAGAGATGAAGTAAAACCTGGAATTTTAAAGGCGCAAAATTTTGAAAAATCCCCAACAAGATCTCAATATATGATGGAGCAACCCAATTGGCCATGCTATCCACCATATCCTATATATATGTATTCTCCTCCATACTATGGATATCCTCAACCTATTCCTCCTCCAAACTACATGTTTAATAGTTTCCCATATTACCAGGGTGCACAAGGTTATAATACGAGTAATTCGCCTAAACGTCCAAATAGATTCGATTATAATTATAGCAACTATCCAAAATACAATGGACCATACGTACAACTTCCGAGATCTCCGAATGCACGTAATCCAAATAGTCCATCTAATTCTTTAAACTCACAGCTGACTCGATCAAAAGACGCATTGACGAGTCAGAGCAGCAAAGTTCTGCGTCCCCAAGTAAAATTTGTCGAAGAACAAGAAACATTAAAACAGTAATAGTAAATAATAATGCTCTTAGAGTAGCTGTTATTTGCGATGATTTTAGGGAAAATCCAAAGGAATTTCTAGTCGATACGGGTGCAGAAATATCTATTATAAAGATAGGAGCTTTAAATTTAGAATTAGAATTGAATATAGATGACAAAATATTTTTAAAGGGAATAACTAATAACGAAATAGAGACATTAGGTTCCATTCAAACTGAAATTTTTGGTAAAAGCAAAATAAAATTTTATGTCGTTTCATCAACGATACCATTAGATTGTGACGGAATATTAGGAAAAGATTATTTGCAAAAAGAATCAGCAATTATTTCGTTACATTATAATACTCTAGTTTTAGCTTGTAATCCAATAACTCCAATTAAATTTTTAGATTATACAATTGAGAATAATAGTACAAAAACAAACATTCAAAATCTTTATGAAAATAATCCGCGAATTCATTTATTAAAAAAAGGACAAAAAGTCTCGTTACAATAAACGTAAGAAATAGTGAATTAAAAGAAGGCTATTTACCTAATATCAAAACAGTTGACGGATTGTATATAGGTGAATCGTTAGTGACAATAAATAATGGAATTTGTAAAGTTTTTGCAATAAATACGCTAGACAAGGACGTAGAAATAGAAATACCAGAACAAGACGTAATACCTTTTGAATGTTATGACGTAGTAGGAGAACATGAATATTTTAATGACGATTATTATGACGATGTATATGAAGGAAATATTGTATCCTCCCAAGATAAACTAACATTTTTATCGAATAATTTGAAATTGCACCATTTAAATATTGAAGAACAAAAACATATTGAAGATCTAATTAGAGAATATGCTGATTTATTTTATATACCTGGTGACGATGTAACATGTACCACTCGTATTCGACATTCAATTTCGTTAGTTGATAATATACCTATAAATACCAAACAGTATCGATTTCCTCCCGTACATAAATGCGAGATTGAAAATCAAATATCCGATAAATTAAAAAAAGGAATCATTACTCCATCTACATCTCCATATAACTCTCCCATCTGGATAGTACCAAAAAAACCTGATAGTAGTGGTAATCCCAGATGGAGATTGGTTATAGACTTTAGGAAACTAAATGAGAAAACCGTTAATGACGCGTATCCATTGCCTAATATTACGGATATTATGGATAAATTAGGTAATGCCGTATATTTTACTGTACTTGATTTGAATTCGGGTTTCCAACAAATTGAAATGGCGAGTGAAGATCGGTATAAAACAGCGTTTACGACTCCTAACGGGCATTTTGAATATGTTAGAATGCCTGAAGGCCTAAAAAATGCACCAGCTACCTTTCAACGCTTAATGGATAATGTTTTAAGAGGGTTAACGGGTACAGAACTTTTTGTATATATGGACGATATTGTGATTTTTGCTAAAGATTTAGAAGAACATGATAAAAAAATGCGAAGGTTATTTGAAAGATTAAAAGCCGCTAAATTAACATTACAGTTAGATAAATGCGAATTTTTAAAGAAGGAAGTTAAATTTTTAGGTCATATTATTACTAGTGACGGGTTAAAACCTAACCCCGATAAATTAAAGGCTGTTCAGTGTTTCCCCATGCCTAAAAATCAAAAAAACATAAGAGAGTTTTTAGGCTTAACAGGGTATTATCGGAAATTTATAAAAAATTATGCTGAGCTAGCTAAACCATTAAATGATTTATTGAGGAAAAATATTAAGTTTATTTGGACTGAAGTAGAAAACGAAAGTTTTGAAATTTTAAAAGAAAAACTATGTTCACCACCAATATTACAATACCCGGATTTTAATAAACCTTTTAAATTGACAACGGATGCTTCGAATTATGCCATAGGAGCCGTATTAAGCCAAGAAGTCGATGGATTCGATTTTCCCGTATCGTATTATTCAAAAAGCCTAAGTAAACCTGAAATAAATTATTTTACTACGGAGAAAGAGTGTTTAGCTGTTCTATATGCAGTACTACATTATCGGCCTTATTTATATGGAAATAAATTTACGCTAGTTAGTGACCATCAACCATTGAAGTGGATTGACTCTGTGAAAGATCCAGGGCAGCGTTTAATAAGATGGAGGCTGAAGCTACAAGATTATGATTTTGATTTTGAATATAAGTCTGGATCTACGAATACGAATGCAGACGCCTTATCAAGGAATCCGGTTCAAGATGAAGATAATTTTTTTGACGTTTCCAAGAACTTAAGACATTGTGAAGATGACAAAAATAAAATTTTATTACCACTCACTAAAGAACCAAAGTCATCCTCAGGATTAACGAATGATAAAGATGAAGATTCAAATGAAAAAGAAAATCTATCTAAGAAGAAACCTGGAAGACCTATAGGATCTAAAACTAACAAAGTTCCTATATCGATTGATGTCAGTGCAATTGCCGGAAGAACGCGATCAAAATTTAAGCAGTCTGATGATAAAAAAATAACTCAAGTGAATGAAGAAGAAGTTGAATTTACTTCCGACTCAGAAACTTCAGTAAAATCAAAGGATGATCCTCCCATATCGCAGAAGCAAAGAAGTGTCTTTCCTAACCTTGAATCAAGTACTCTTTCGGAGACTATGTGTAATACCCCGATTCAAAAGGAGGGTGAGACTTTTGTTTTTGATGGCTTAAAAGATTTTAATTCAGAAAAAGAAGTTGATTTTTCTCCAGTTGCGATCCAATTATCTCAAAAGGAAGAAGATAGTGAAGATAGTAATTCTGAAATAGATGAGACGGTTTCTTATGATCCACATTCTATTTCATTAAACCTTCAAGAATTACGAGAATCTTTTGACCTTTTAGATGACTCAATACGTGGTCGAGGATATACCCCCCTTTCAGAAATAGAAAATAATATTTTAAAATCAAGAGGAATGAGCACTAGTCCTATGGTAGAGACAATGATTAATGACAAAAAAAATCTAAACGTTAAAAATGATAGAGAAAAATATTCAATTGGTAAAAGTATTGATAAATCAAGACAGAAAACTGGAATGAATTTTAAAACGAATTTAAACGCCATTAATGAAAATAATGAGACTGAATTTTCCACTGTTAAATCACTACCAACTATTGTAGATGACTGTATTTTAAGAAATCCTATATCGTATACACCTTTGACGACACCTTTACATACCCCGAAACCAATTGCCTTCTCTACTCCCCTAGAATCTGTAGAACACCTTAAAACTCAGAAAATTGACCAAGGTTTTAAGAAGGGAGGAAAAGGAATAAGTAAAGATATTATGCGTCCGAGAATATTGATTTCTCCCAATACAAGTGACAGTTTTAATAAAATTCAAATAAAAGAGCCTATAGAAACTGATACTAAGTTACTATATGAACAAGTAAATAATAATGAAAATATAAATTATGTTAGAGAGAATTTGACTTATTGTAAAAATAATTATATACATTTTATTTCGGCAGATAGTGAGTTTGTAACTCCAATTTCGAAACTTTTATCGGATTTGGGTGTATTAAATGCAGGCGAATTTAAATCATTAAAACCGAAAGTAGGTCAAATATTAATCACCCCTTTTAAACAATATAAGATTTTTAGTGTCGTAATAAAAAGAAATCATTTTGATAGAATATTAAAAGAAAATTTACGAGTAGCCTTATCAAATTTAAAAGAAATTTTAGTTAGTTTAAATGTTGAATCATGTAGAATTTCGGAAACTGGCGATTTTTTAGAATTTGACTCCAAAGGAGATTTAATTAAACTTTTACGCGAATATTTTTGTTCATGTAATATTAAAATACAAATATGTCGCGGAAATATACAAATTGCTCCTGAAGATATACGTAATAAAATAATTACAGAATGCCATGATAGCGTGATTGGCGGACATAAAGGAGTTACTAAAACTTATAGAAGAATTAGGGAAAGATATTATTGGCCTGGCTTACGAAATGATGTGCAAAATTACATTCGAGGGTGTAAAAGCTGCCAAAGTAATAAGTTAGTTCGATCGAAAACCAGGGAGCCAATGATTATTACGGATACTCCGATAAACGCGTTTGAGAAAATTTCTTTAGATGCTGTAGGTCCTTTACCCATAACACCTTGTGGAAATAGATATATATTGACTATGCAAGATAATTTAACAAAATATTGTATTGCAGAACCAGTCCCCGATATAAAAGCAGAAACAATTGCACATGCTTTTGTAACACGATTAATACTTTTATACGGAGCTCCTAGAGCAATATTAACAGATAGAGGACGTAATTTTATTGGAAAATTAATGACAAATTTATCACGAATTTTTAAAATAACACCTTTTATGACTTCAGGATATCGACCTCAAACTAATGGAAGTCTAGAAAGAAGCCATATAGTATTAACGGACTATATAGGCCATTATATTGACAAGTATAATGACTGGGATAGACTTGTACCTTTTGCCATGTTTTCTTATAATACTTCTGTCCATGAAGCAACAAATTTTACTCCGTTTGAACTAGTATTCGGAAAGGTAGCAAGATGTCCAAGTTCATTCCCCGATAATGACGGGCTCATAACTTACAATAATTATTTATCTGATTTAATAATGAGATTAACTGAAATGCAAATTTTAGCAGGAAAGAATTTGATTGTAGAAAAAAATAAATCTAAAATCAGATATGATTCTAAATCTAATAGCTTTAAAGGAAAAGTAGGCAATCATGTACAAATTTTAATTGAGCCTAAGCCAAGTAAATTTGGTCCTAGATATAAAGGAGATTATAAAATAATCGATATTCTTGAAAAAAATAATTTAGTTTTGCAAGACCAAAATGGTAAAAGATTTACTAAACATGTTGACAAAGTTAAATTGCTGTATAATTTATAAAAGTTTTTATAGAGTTGATATAATTGCAACAAAATTCATAATTTAATAGCAATCATGTATTAATATATAATTTTCTATTTTAGATGGATACAGTGAAACACAATAGAATATTTGTGGCACGGTTGGCACCATACACCACTAGTAAACACCTTGTCGCATATTTTAAGGATAAGGGAGCTTTGAGTGCTTATATACGTAAGCGATCGAGCGGCAATATAGGGTTTGTAACCTTTGCCACTTCTGAACAGGCCTTATCTGTCCTGCAAGGAGGTGACCAGCGTTCATACATCCTCCATAAGCGCGAATTAATAATTAGACCCGCTGATTCGTGGAATCTTCGAGGCTCTCCGAGATTTGCCCCAGCTCGAGCCGAGAATGAAATACAGGAGGGGATAGCTAGCATTCTACCCGTAGAATGCATAGCTATCATAGCATCTTATCTTTCGTTCCGGGATCGAGCTTGTTTGGAGAGGGTGTCCAGAAGGTGGCGGAACGGGGTTATCGCGTCTTATAATAATATCACGATTTTATCTGATTCATCATCATACTGGGGTAGGTCTTGGGATGATTCTCAGTTAGCAATAGACGGAATATATTGGATGGTTCGGAAAACTGGGCGGTTCCTGCGGACTCTCCAGCTTCGTGACGAATTTCCTCCACAAATAGGATCCATCATTGCAACGCATTGTTCGAGACTAGAACATTTAGATCTGTCTGGCGTAGCTATTCGACCTATAACCTTCAATATCTTAGGTAATACGGTACGTAACCTCATTAGTCTTACTTTGGGTAAGGCGGTCGGACCTATCGAGAATGATCTGCACCGGATATTTCGTGAAAATAAGCAGCTAAAGAAAGTTACTTTCTCTGCGTCGCAGATAACCGGAAAGTGTTTTCAAGGATTAGATATCCAGTTAACACATCTGCAGATCGAAAGATGCGATCGTCTGCTTTCCCCTCAGTTGGCTTCATTTATTAAAACCCAGTACTTTTTAGAAAACCTTAAAATCATAAAAGGAAAAAAAATAAATGGTATTGACATCTTAAATGCCTTAAAAGATCGTCATAATCCCGAATCTCTACATTCCTTAAAATTACCGGGATTGGGGATTAATAATGAGGAAAGTAATGAGGAGATTGGTAGCGAAGAGGCAGATTCCGCTGATGTTCCTCCATTTTTCGAACTACCCGATATTCGATTAGGAACCGAAGGACTGGACATGACTTCTGTTTGCAAGAACTTGCAGATTTTGGAGCTCAGATTCAGCCCTTTGGTGGATGATCTTTTTGTTGACGGAATTGGCCAACATTTGCTCCGGCTTACGAGTTTAGACATCACCGGATGTTCTAACATTCGTACTGAATTTGGATTAGAACCACTTTCTCAATTAGAAAAATTAGAAACCTTAAAAATTTCAATGCTTAGACCTAACATTTCCGCCAACTTCTTATACTCTTCCCTAACATTGCGCACTCTCGAGGCTCGGGATTGCCATGGAATCAGTGGTGATGAGATATGCGGATTAATTAATTCATCACCGTTTTTAGAGCATGTAGATGTTGAAGGATGTATTAACGTTGGTACGGAGGTTATAGCCTGTGCTTACGAATCGCTGCGCGTGATGGGCAGAAATGTTCCCTTGTCCTTATACTTGGGAGGAACATGTGCACAATATCGGAAGAAGCACAAACGAAATTTTTTTCTTAATATTAAATATGATCGACAATCGCCACGGATTTGAGGTGAATACATTGAACGTACTTCGGTCTTGTGAATAATCCCCGTTTCAATGTATTTATTCATATAAATTTTTTTTTACAGACTTTATGTAATTATTAGTATATCGAAGATGGTTTCTACTTTAGAAAAACAAAGAATTATTTTATTATAGAGTAAATATACTAGACATATTTTTACTATGCGAACCAACATCCCTGTCTCGGTATATGTACTTTAATTTAAATTATGTTTATTTCAGACGTGCAAGATACATCAAGGCTACCTAAAATAATAGCAAGTACATTCGTACTATGTGTCCTTCCCCGCTATTATTATTATTATTATTATTATTATTTCGTTTTATATATATATTCAATAGTTGTTAGCCATGTATTTAATCGATTTTTGTAATTTCATATATACGCTTAAATAAAATTTTTTTTATAATTTATTTAAAATTTTTTTTTTAAATAAAAAAAAAAAAAAAAAAAAAAAAGATAAAGTATCATTTTTATATAACGTATGTTTTTGGTGGTTGTGTGTGTCGTGTGATCGACGAGGACGTCGAGTTCCTAAGAAGGGAGGATTGTTACGAACCATGTACGTCTCGTAATTGTATAATGTCATATTAAATGTAGCTATACGCGCAATGTTTACAAAATGAATAATAAAGTCCGAGCGGTGTGTGTGACTGTGTATGTTTACGAATGTGTGTGACGAACTGTCAAAATATGGACAGTTTCGAATTGAACGCGCTGTCACCGTTGACGTTTCTTAATCAATTTCGCGAAGTGATATTACCTGGGAGTTCGCGAAATTCTGATTTTTGAAACTTAACGACCTTTTGCAAGTTCGTTTGCTAGGTTGTTCGTTTCGTCACTCGATATCTTGGATGCGACTCGAGCAGGTGCTCGCCGCTGTGGAACGACTCAACCCGATTTTTAGTGTAATTTAAATAAATTCCTTTTTGTTGAAAAGTGGATTAATATTTGGTTATTTAATTCATCTACGACTGCAAGGAAATAAAGGTAATATTATATTCCTTTTTATTTAATTTATTACAGCTTGATTCCATAAAACCAACCGAAATCGCTCACGTAACAGCGTGATTCACGATGTGGGAATAGTTCCAGCAGGCTTGAATCGGTTGCCATTCTGAGAATACGGAAGACCAATAAAGAATCGTGATAACGGTGAAGTGAATTGATAGTAGGAAATTTAAATTTTATTGCGATATCATGAAAACTGTGATTAAAACGCGATAAGGGATTACCAGATTTAAAAGCTAAGAATCTAAGAGCTCTTCGCTGGACACTCTCCATTCGCCCAATATCTGATTGAGTGAAGGGAGACCAGATTGGAGCAGCATAGACAAAGTGCGGAATTACGAGCATACGAATAAGATAACCAATTGTTTCGGGATCTTTAAAATCTTTCGTTGTTCTTTGGATGAATCCAAGCATCTTCGATGCTTTGTTACATACCTGAAGTAAATGGTCACCGAATTCAAACCTGTCTCCCATAACCACTCCGAGATCAATATGTTTATTAGTTCTAATCAACACCTCGTCTGAGGCTTTGTAAGCAAATTCAAATCTGTTAAGACGACGGGAATATGACATTACTCTACATTTGCTAATGTTTAAGTCCAGACCATTTTGCCTAGACCATAAATCAACGGAGTCAAGATCTCTTTGAAGTCTAGATGCATCGATGGGTGATAGAATCTTATTATAAAGTTTAATGTCATCTGCGTAAATTAGGAACTTAGAATATTTAATGTTAGTCCCGATATCATTAATGAAGAGGTTGAAAAGAATCGGGCCCAGGTGTGTGCCCTGCGGTACTCCTGAAAGAACAGCACTGGGTTCAGACTTAGTATCTTTGAATTTTACACGTTGTGTTCTTTTAGATAAATAAGATTCGATCCACCTCATAAATGCACCTGAGAACCCTAGGTGATTTAATTTACTTATGAGCAAAGAATGGTTTAAGCAATCGAAGGCTTTCGAAAAGTCCAGGTAAATAGTATCAACCTGGTTATTATCCTTAAAACAGTTCGAAACAAAATCAGAGAATAAAAGCAAGTTCGTCACCGTAGATTTGTTTTTGCAAAAACCGTGTTGGTTAGAAATAATTGTTGTTCGTAAAACATCGCTTAGTTTGTCAGCAATAATTGAATCAAACAGTTTCGGAGTGCAACTTATAACAGCAACAGGACGATAGTTACTGATACTACACTTGTCACCATTCTTGAAAATAGGGGTTATAAATGTTTCCTTCCAAATGATAGGAAAAACGCCACTCTCGAGGGATGAATTGAACAAATAATTGAGGGGATTAAGTAAATGTGTCATACAATTTTTGACAAATATAGACGAAATAAAGACGGATTATATAAATAATATGGTAAAAAATAAATTATTATAAATAAAAATAATCAAACAACATCAACAAAATGTCAATATCAAGCTCTTAATTCAAATCTAAAATGATGAAAATTTGAAATATATTTTTTATTTATTATATAAAATGAATTTATTAATATAAAAATACCAATAATTACATGAAATCCATGAAATCCAGTTATCATATAAAATGTTGATCCATAAATTGAATCACAAATTGAAAATCTTGATTCATTATATTCATAATATTGAATAATAAAAAAAAATCCTAATAAAATTGTAATTAATAAATAAAAAATTATTATTTTATTATTATAAATTAATAAAAAATGTGAATAAGTTAATATTATTCCTGAAGATAATAAAATAATTGAATTTAATAATGGTAATATTATTGGATTAAAAATATTTATTCCTTTAGGTGGTCATATTATACCAATTTCAATATTTGGACATAAATATCTATGAAAAAATGATCAAAAAAATTAAATAAAAAAAAAAATTTCTGAAATAATAAATAATATTATTCCTAATTTTAATCACTTTAAAACTTTAATTTTATTATTACTTTAAAAAATTCTTTATCGATAAATATCACGAATTCATTGAATAAAAAATATTAATGTTATAAAAAAAAATAATAAAATTAAATTAAATGAAAAAAATTTAAATATATTAATAATTCTTAAAATTATTTAAAAAATTCTAAATGACATTATTAAAGGTCATGGTCTATATGTTACTAAATGATAGGGATGATTTTTCATAAATTAATTTGTTTCTGATAAATATAAGATATTTAAAATTGAAAATACATATGATTGAATAATTGAAACAGATAATTCTAAAATTATTGTTATTATTAATATTAATAATAATATATATATTAATAAATTATTTGCATTTATTCTAATTAATGTTATTAATAATAATAATAATAATAATAATAAACGTCTTTATTGCACAAAATTAAGGTGGTACAAAGGGCGAGACACAGCACAATACTGTTTTACAGCCTGACCCGACTAATACAGAGATATCATATAATTATAACGCTGTTTTGAATAATGTTAATAATAATTAATAATTATCGGTGAAACGCATATACTATAAACTAATGAAGCTAATTTCTACAAATTTATGTTAAATTTATTTACGCAACTAATAGCCCTAGAACATATATTAGTAAGTAACGAATATAACCTATCCATCTATTTACGGCGTTCTAACGCTTTCAGATGCAATTTAGCTTTAGATAAGAAAGAAAAAGGGGATTTTACATTGGACCTTATAATTAAAGGCAACGTATTAAAAAGTTTAGCTGAAATATACGAAAACGCACTTTTAAACTTAGCGGAATTATGCACTGGGTAATGCAGAGTTAATTGTAATTAATTTCAAGTGTCCAGAATAAGAGCCATGATTGTCAAAAGTAACCCCAAGGTCTTTAATTGTTGCAACGCTTCCAAGGTCCTGACCCATAATAGCGTACTGGAAATCCATAGACGATCGTGACTTCGATAGATGCATGACCTTACACTTATTGATGTTTAATTGCAGGCCATTAAGATTACACCAAATTACTATATTTTCAAGATCACGTTGGATTTTGCTAGCGTCCATAGGCGATACAATTTTATTATATAATTTTAAATCATCCGCGTAAAGTAAAAACTTAGAAGATGTGATAACGTCTTGCACATCGTTGATAAATAAATTAAAAAGTAGCGGACCCAAGTGGGACCCTTGGGGTACACCAGATGAAACATTAAAAAAGTGAGATGTATAACCTTTAATACGTACAGCTTGTGATCGACCAGTGAGATAGGAGTGTAGCCAATCAAGTAAAGTCCCACCAAAACCGGCTAATCCCAATTTATTCACTAATATACCGTGATCAACCGAATCGAACGCTTTCGAGAAATCTAAAAAAAATGCATCAACTTGAGTCGATTCATCAAACGCCTCAACCATGAATGAATTAAAAACTAATAAATTGGTTATCACAGATCTACCCTTT
>JAQOWT010000444.1:0-15019 GCA_030407085.1 Trichopria drosophilae
ACTTCAGAAATACTGTTTAAAATAAGGAAAATATAGTTTTGAAGCAATTCGCGGCGGAATCATTGTTTAAATAATCATTCTTTATAACAATTTCTGATAACTTGTACAGAACATTCTTTATAAAGTTAAAATTTTGACATGCTCTTTAAAAATACTGTTTGAATTAAGGAAAATATTGTTTTGAAACAATTGGCGGCGGAATAATAGTTTGAATAATTATTCTGTATGACGATTTCTTCTAACTTTGGTACGGTATACTTCGTAAAGTTAAAATTTGGCATACACTTCAGAAATACTGTTTGAAATGAGGAAATTATAGTTTTGAATCCATTCGCAGCGGAATCATTGTATAAATAATGACTGTTTACAACGATTTCTGATAAGTTGTTCAGACAATTCTTTATAAAGTCAAAATTTTGCATACACTTCAAAAATACTGTTTGAACTAAGGAAAATATACTTTTCAAGGAATTCGCGGCGGAATCATTGCTGAATAATCATTCTTCAGAACGATTACTGATAACATGTGCAAAACATTCTTTATAAAGTTATAATTTTCCATGCTCTTTAAAAATACTGTTTGAATTAAGGAAAATATTGTTTTGAAATAATTCGCGGCGGAATAATAGTTTGAATAATCATTCTGTAGGGTAGATGCACCGGTTTTGGCCAGTGCACCGTTTTTGGACACTCGCACGCCTTTCCTTACATTTTCTAAGGGTAGGTTATGTTCTGCGATCCGTCGCGTTATCAAAACGTTAATCTGCATTAATTGCGTTAGGCCATTCAATCCCGCAGCGAAATTTCGCATTACAATTATGCAAATAAAACGTTTTTCTTGTGGTATTCCTGAAGGCTTAGATTCTTAACACTTTGTGTTAAGAAAACGCAGTCAGTAAAAAGTGAGATTTACTAACCAAAATCAAGTTATCCGAGTAAACGCTCTGTTTGTAGGTTAGGTTATATTTTAAGTAATGTTTTCAATATTTTAAACTCGAATGGAAGCTTATATATTTTATTAAATAGCAATTGGCCACAATAGGTACTGCTTTAATTGAAATTTCTATTTCTGGCCATAGACTGTCCAAAACTGGAACAAGCGCTGTTCCAGTTTTGGCCACTACGTATGTATACTTGACCAAAGAGCGGGGTAGGTACATGTATTGAACAATTTTTAATTAATTGACATTATAACCCAATTACTAATTTATTTTAATTAAACTTTCTTAATTGTAACAATTATATTCAATATTTTCATTTCAATTTGGATTGAATTTACATTAAAATAACAACAACAATAAAAATTACAACTGAATAATAACTAAATTTAAAATCAATTAAAGTTTGCCGATTCAAATGTTACATTATACTTTCAATTATACTTTTTTAGGCTACATTGATTCTGAAAATCGTCCGTGCAATTCGATTGACAATAATATTGTAATAGAACTCGTAGAGAATGCCAAAGAAAATACCGAAATTTTAAATCTTAGCACAGCAGATGTATCTGTTCAAGACATTGCCATGGTTTTTAGTGCTAGTCAAGAGGAAGTACTTGATCTGAAGATTCCTGTGATTTTAGATAGTCATAATGAGTGTTTATCTATAACGGAACATCCAAAGGATATGTCTAGTCAAAATAACCAATGTTGTGAAGTCTCAGTTGATGAAGTTTTAATTAATAATAACAAAACAGATTTTGATTATAGTGATAAGCCGATTGAAAATGATCTTAAGATTAATAATATTATAGTTTTAAATCCTAATCATCGCGTAGGAAATATAGAAAACTATTTAGTCTGGCCAAAGCCGGTAAAATCTGATAAACGTAAACTCAAAAACAAAGAGAGGTTACCATCAGTCTTAACATCAAATAAATGGTTAGAAATTATGAAAAATAAAGAAAATGAGAAAGAAATGAAATTAAAAGCCAAAGAAGATACTAAAAGAATTAGATTAGAGAAAAAAGAAGCAGCGAAAGAACTAAAATTAACCGCACAAAGAATTAAACAAGAAAAGAAAGACAAGAAAAAAATCAACAGCAGAAAAATCGAAATAAAAACTTTAAAGACTGAAATTCAATTTATATTACCCAGATTATATATTTAATTTTTTTCAAGTATTCTCAAAAATAAGTGTTAATTATTTTTAAGACATTTTTATGAAAATATATTCTATTACTTGAAAACGTCTAACGTAATTGAATGATATGCGAATGTTATATTTGTAATTTCGATTGAGTTCACATATAATAAAACGTTTCTTATTTTATTAAATAAAATATAAATTTAATTACTTCATATTTTCATTTATATGTTTCCCTTTTCCTTCGATTCTTTTGACTTTTGTGTTAAATTATCACGTTGGCCACAATTGGAACAGATCTTGTCCAAAACTAGTACATATTGTCCAGAACTGGTGAAAAGTGATGGTTTGACTTATAATTACGTAATAAAATTTTCTACTGTTTTCTTTATTTTAACTAAATTGGATTTCACAACTAGAGGTAATAAAGAATCGATTAATAATAAAACTTTACTCTTTTATTTCACTTTCTATAAGAATATATCTAGCAATTGCCACGTTTAACCTTAAAGGGGCCAAAACCGGTGCATCTACCCTATAACGATTTCTTCTAACATGGGTAGGGTATACTTCGTAAAGTTAAAATTTTGCATACACTTCAGAAATACTGTTTGAAATAAGGAAAATATAGTTTTGAAACAATTCAAGGCGGAATCATTGTTTAAATAATCATTCTTTATAACGATTTCTGATAACTTGTGCAGAACATTCTTTATAAAGTTACAATTAGGCATGCTCTTTAAAAATACTGTTAGAAATAAGGAAAATATCGTTTTGAAACCATACGCGGAGGAATCATTGTTTAAATAATTATTGTTTAAACCTATTTATGATAACTTGTGCCGAAAATTCTTTATAAAGTTACAATTTTGCATGCTCTTGAAAAATACTGTTTGAATTAAGGAAAATATTGTTTTGAAACAATTCGCGGCGGAATAATTGTTTAAATAATCATTCTATATAATGATTTCTTCTAACTTGGGTAGGATATTGTTCGTAAAGTTAAAATTTTGCATACACATCAAAAATACTGTTTGAACTAATGAAAATATACTTTTCAAGGAATTCGCGGCGGAATCATTGCTGAATAATCATTGTTCAGAACGATTACTGATAACATGTGCAAAACATTCTTTATAAAGTTATAATTTTCCATGCTCCTTAAAAATACTGTTTGAATTAAGGAAAATATAGTTTTGAAGGAATTCGCGGCGGAATCATTTCTAAATAATCATTCTTTATAACAATTTCTGATAACTTGTGCAGAACATTCTTTATAAATTCAAAATTTTGCATGCTCTTTAAATATACTGTTTGAATTAAGGAAAATATTGTTTTGAAACAATTCGCGGCGGAATAATAGTTTGAATAATCATTCTGTATAACGATTTCTACTAACTAGGGTACGGTATACTTCGTAAAGTTAAAATTTGGCATACACTTCAGAAATACTGTTTAAAATAAGGAAAATATAGTTTTGAATCCTTTCGCAGCGGAATCATTGTTTAAATAATGATTGTTTAGAACGATTTCTGATAAGTTGTGCAGAACATCCTTTATAAATTCAAAATTTTGCATGCTCTTTAAATATACTGTTTGAATTAAGGAAAATATTGTTTTGAAACAATTCGCGGCGGAATCATTGCTGAATAATCATTGTTTAGAACGATTTCTAATAACTTGTGCAGAACATTCTTTATAAAGTTAAAATTTTGGCATGCTCTTTAAATATACTGTTTGAATTAAGGAAAATATTGTTTTGAAACAATTCGCGACTGAATAATAGTTTGAATAATCATTCTGTATAACGATTTCTTCTAACATGGGTATGGTATACTTCGTAAAGTTAAAATTTTGCATACACTTCAGAAATACTGCTTAAAATAAGGAAAATATAGTTTTGAATCCACTCGCAGCGGAATCATTGTTTAAATAATGACTCTTTAGAACGATTTTCGATTAGTTGTGCAGACAATTCTTTATAAAGTCAAAATTTTGCATACACTTCAAAAATACTGTTTGAAATAAGGAAAATATCGTTTTGAAACAATTGGCGACGGAATAATAGTTTAAATAATCATTCTGTATAATGATTTCTTCTAACCTAGGTAAGATATTCTTCTTAAAAGTTAAAATTTGGCATACACTTCAGAAATACTGTTTAAAATAAGGAAAATATAGTTTTGAATCCTTTCGCAGCGGAATCATTGTTTAAATAATGATTGTTTAGAACGATTTCTGATAAGTTGTGCAGACAATTCTTTATAAATTCAAAATTTTGCATGCTCTTTAAATATACTGTTTGAATTAAGGAAAATATTGTTTTGAAACAATTGGCGGCGGAATAATAGTTTGAAGAATCATTCTGTATAACGATTTCTTCTAACTTGGGTACGGTATACTTCGTAAAGTTAAAATGTTGCATACACTTCAGAAATACTGTTTAAAATAAGGAAAATATAGTTTTGAATTCTTTCGCAGCGGAATCATTGTTTAAATAATGATTGTTTAGAACGATTTCTGATAAGTTGTGCAGACAATTCTTTATAAATTTAAAATTTTGCATGTTCTTTAAATATTCTGTTTGAATGAAGGAAAATATTGTTTTGAAACAATTCGCGGCGGAATAATAGTTTGAATAATCATTCTGTATAACGATTTCTTCTAACATGGGTCGGGTATACTTCGTAAAGTTAAAATTTTGCATACACTTTAGAAATACTGTTTGAAATAAGGAAAATATAGTTTTGAAACAATTCAAGGCGGAATCATTGCTAAATAATCATTCCTTATAACAATTTCTAATAACTTGTGCAGAACATTCTTTATAAAGTTAAAATTTTGGCATGCTCTTTAAAAATACTGTTTGAATTAAGGAAAATATTGTTTTGAAACAATTGGCGGCGGAATAATAGTTTGAATAATCATTCTGTATAACGATTTCTTCTAACTTGGGTACGGTATACTTCGTAAAGTTAAAATTTTGCATACACTTCAGAAATCCTGTTTGAAATAAGGAAAATATAGTTTTGAAACAATTCAAGGCGGAATCATTGCTAAATTATCATTCCTTATAACAATTTCTAATAACTTGTGCAGAACATTCTTTATAAAGTTAAAATTTTTGCATGCTCTTTAAATATACTGTTTGAATTAAGGAAAATATTGTTTTGAAACAATTCGCGACGGAATAATAGTTTGAATAATCATTCTGTATAACGATTTCTTCTAACATGGGTATGGTATACTTCGTAAAGTTAAAATTTTGCATACACTTCAGAAATACTGCTTAAAATAAGGAAAATATAGTTTTGAATCCACTCGCAGCGGAATCATTGTTTAAATAATGATTGTACAGAACTATTTCTGATAAGTTGTGCAGACAATTCTTTATAAATTCAAAATTTTGCATGCTCTTTAAATATACTGTTTGAATTAAGGAAAATATTGATTTGAAACAATTCGCGGCGGAATAATAGTTTGAATAATCATTCTGTATGACGATTTCTTCTAACTTGGGTACGGTATACTTCGTAAAGTTAAAATTTTGCATACACTTCAGAAATACTGTTTGAAATAAGGAAATTATAGTTTTGAATCCATTCGCAGCGGAATCATTGTTTAAATAATGACTGTTTAGAACGATTTCTGATAAGTTGTGCAGACAATTCTTTATAAAGTCAAAATTTTGCATACACTTCAAAAATACTGTTTGAACTAAGGAAAATATACTTGTCAAGGAATTCGCGGCGGAATCATTGCTGAATAATCATTCTTTAGAACGATTACTGATAACATGTGCAAAACATTCTTTATAAAGTTACAATTATCCATGCTCTTTAAAAATACTGTTTGAATTAAGGAAAATATTGTTTTGAAACAATTCGCGGCGGAATAATAGTTTGAATAATCATTCTGTATAACGATTTCTTCTAACATGGGTAGGGTATACTGCGTAATGTTAAAATTTTGCATACACTTTAGAAATACTGTTTGAAATAAGGAAAATATAGTTTTGAACCAATTCAAGGCGGAATCATTGTTTAAATAATCATTCTTTATAACGATTTCTGATAACTTGTGCAGAACATTCTTTATAAAGTTACAATTAGGCATGCTCTTTAAAAATACTGTGAGAAATAAGGAAAATATCGTTTTGAAACCATATGCGGAGGAATCATTGTTTAAATAATTATTGTTTATACCTATTTATGATAACTTGTGCCGAAAATTCTTTATAAAGTTACAATTTTGCACGCTCTTGAAAAATACTGTATGAATTAAGGAAAATATTGTTTTGAAACAATTCGCGGCGGAATAATAGTTTAAATAATCATTCTGTATAACGATTTCTTCTAACATGGGTATGGTATTCTTCTTAAAAGTTAAAATTTGGCATACACTTCAGAAATACTGTTTAAAATAAGGAAAATATAGTTTTGAATCCTTTCGCAGCGGAATCATTGTTTAAATAATGATTGTTTAGAACGATTTCTGATAAGTTGTGCAGACAATTCTTTATAAATTCAAAATTTTGCATGCTCTTTAAATATACTGTTTGAATTAAGGAATATATTGTTTAGAAAAAATTCGCGGCGGAATAATTGTTTAAATAATCATTCTATATAATGATTTCTTCTAACTTGGGTAGGTTATTGTTCGTAAAGTTAAAATTTTGCATACACTTCAGAAATACTGTTTGAAATAAGGAAAATATAGTTTTGAATCCATTCGCAGCGGAATCATTGTTTAAATAATGACTGTTTAGAACGATTTCTGATAAGTTGTGCAGACAATTCTTTATAAAGTCAAAATTTTGCATACACTTCAAAAATACTGTTTGAACTAAGGAAAAAATCGTTTTGAAACAATTAGCGACGGAATAATATTTTAAATAATCATTCTGTATAATGATTTCTTCTAACCTAGGTAAGATATTCTTCTTAAAAGTTAAAATTTTGCATACACATCAAAAATGCTGTTTGAACTAATGAAAATATACTTTTCAAGGAATTCGCGGCGGAATCATTGCTGAATAATCATTGTTTAAAACGATTACTGATAACATGTGCAAAACATTCTTTATAAAGTTATAATTTTCCATGCTCCTTAAAAATACTGTTTGAATTAAGGAAAATATAGTTTTGAAGGAATTCGCGCCGGAATCATTGCTAAATCATCATTCTTTATAACAATTTCTGATAACTTGTGCAGAACATTCTTTATAAATTCAAAATTTTGCATGCTCTTTTAATATACTGTTTGAATTAAGTAAAATATTGTTTTGAAACAATTCGCGGCGGAATAATAGTTTGAATAATCATTCTGTATAACGATTTCTACTAACTTGGGTACGGTATACTTCGTAAAGTTAAAATTTGGCATACACTTCAGAAATACTGTTTAAAATAAGGAAAATATAGTTTTGAAGGAATTCGCGGCGGAATCATTGCTAAATAATCATTCTTTATAACAATTTCTGATAACTTGTGCAGAACATTCTTTATAAATTCAAAATTTTGCATGCTCTTTAAATATACTGTTTGAATTAAGGAAAATATTGTTTTGAAACAATTGGCGGCGGAATAATAGTTTGAAGAATCATTCTGTATAACGATTTCTTCTAACTTGGGTACGGTATACTTCGTAAAGTTAAAATGTTGCATACACTTCAGAAATACTGTTTAAAATAAGGAAAATATAGTTTTGAATTCTTTCGCAGCGGAATCATTGTTTAAATAATGATTGTTTAGAACGATTTCTGATAAGTTGTGCAGACAATTCTTTATAAATTTAAAATTTTGCATGTTCTTTAAATATTCTGTTTGAATTAAGGAAAATATTGTTTTGAAACAATTCGCGGCGGAATAATAGTTTGAATAATCATTCTGTATAACGATTTCTACTAACTTGGGTACGGTATACTTCGTAAAGTTAAAATTTTGTATACACTTTAGAAATACTGTTTAAAATAAGGAAAATATAGTTTTGAAGGAATTCGCGGCGGAATCATTGCTAAATAATCATTCTTTATAACAATTTCTGATAACTTGTGCAGAACATTCTTTATAAATTCAAAATTTTGCATGCTCGTTAAATATACTGTTTGAATTAAGGAAAACATTGTTTTGAAACAATTCGCGGCGGAATAATAGTTTGAATAATCATTCTGTATAACGATTTCTACTAACTTGGGTAGGGTATACTTCGTAAAGTTAAAATTTTGCATACACTTCAGAAATACTGTTTAAAATAAGGAAAATATAGTTTTGAATTCTTTCGCAGCGGAATCATTGTTTAAATAATGATTGTTTAGAACGATTTCTGATAAGTTGTGCAGACAATTCTTTATAAATTTAAAATTTTGCATGTTCTTTAAATATTCTGTTTGAATGAAGGAAAATATTGTTTTGAAACAATTCGCGGCGGAATAATAGTTTGAATAATCATTCTGTATAACGATTTCTTCTAACATGGGTCGGGTATACTTCGTAAAGTTAAAATTTTGCATACACTTTAGAAATACTGTTTGAAATAAGGAAAATATAGTTTTGAAACAATTCAAGGCGGAATCATTGCTAAATAATCATTCCTTATAACAATTTCTAATAACTTGTGCAGAACATTCTTTATAAAGTTAAAATTTTGGCATGCTCTTTAAAAATACTGTTTGAATTAAGGAAAATATTGTTTTGAAACAATTGGCGGCGGAATAATAGTTTGAATAATCATTCTGTATAACGATTTCTTCTAACTTGGGTACGGTATACTTCGTAAAGTTAAAATTTTGCATACACTTCAGAAATCCTGTTTGAAATAAGGAAAATATAGTTTTGAAACAATTCAAGGCGGAATCATTGCTAAATTATCATTCCTTATAACAATTTCTAATAACTTGTGCAGAACATTTTTTATAAAGTTAAAATTTTTGCATGCTCTTTAAAAATACTGTTTGAATTAAGGAAAATATTGTTTTGAAACAATTGGCGGCGGAATAATAGTTTGAATAATCATTCTGTATAACGATTTCTTCTAACATGGGTCGGGTATACTTCGTAAAGTTAAAATTTTGCATACACTTTAGAAATACTGTTTGAAATAAGGAAAATATAGTTTTGAAACAATTCAAGGCGGAATCATTGTTTAAATAATCATTCTTTATAACGATTTCTGATAACTTGTGCAGAACATTCTTTATAAAGTTACAATTAGGCATGCTCTTTAAAAATACTGTTAGAAATAAGGAAAATATCGTTTTGAAACCATACGCGGAGGAATCATTGTTTAAATAATTATTGTTTAAACCTATTTATGATAACTTGTGCCGAAAATTCTTTATAAAGTTACAATTTTGCATGCTCTTGAAAAATACTGTTTGAATTAAGGAAAATATTGTTTTGAAACAATTCGCGGCGGAATAATTGTTTAAATAATCATTCTATATAATGATTTCTTCTAACTTGGGTAGGATATTGTTCGTAAAGTTAAAATTTTGCATACACATCAAAAATACTGTTTGAACTAATGAAAATATACTTTTCAAGGAATTCGCGGCGGAATCATTGCTGAATAATCATTGTTCAGAACGATTACTGATAACATGTGCAAAACATTCTTTATAAAGTTATAATTTTCCATGCTCCTTAAAAATACTGTTTGAATTAAGGAAAATATAGTTTTGAAGGAATTCGCGGCGGAATCATTTCTAAATAATCATTCTTTATAACAATTTCTGATAACTTGTGCAGAACATTCTTTATAAATTCAAAATTTTGCATGCTCTTTAAATATACTGTTTGAATTAAGGAAAATATTGTTTTGAAACAATTCGCGGCGGAATAATAGTTTGAATAATCATTCTGTATAACGATTTCTACTAACTAGGGTACGGTATACTTCGTAAAGTTAAAATTTGGCATACACTTCAGAAATACTGTTTAAAATAAGGAAAATATAGTTTTGAATCCTTTCGCAGCGGAATCATTGTTTAAATAATCATTCTTTATAACAATTTCTGATAACTTGTGCAGAACATTCTTTATAAGTTCAAAATTATGCATGCTCTTTAAATATACTGTTTGAAATAAGGAAAATATTGTTTTGAAGGAATTCGCGGCGGAATCATTGCTAAATTATCATTCCTTATAACAATTTCTAATAACTTGTGCAGAACATTATTTATAAAGTAAAAATTTTGGCATGCTATTTAAATATACTGTTTGAATTAAGGAAAATATTGTTTTGAAACAATTCGCGACTGAATAATAGTTTGAATAATCATTCTGTATAACGATTTCTTCTAACATGGGTATGGTATACTTCGTAAAGTTAAAATTTTGCATACACTTCAGAAATACTGCTTAAAATAAGGAAAATATAGTTTTGAATCCACTCGCAGCGGAATCATTGTTTAAATAATGACTCTTTAGAACGATTTTTGATTAGTTGTGCAGACAATTCTTTATAAAGTCAAAATTTTGCATACACTTCAAAAATACTGTTTGAAATAAGGAAAATATCGTTTTGAAACAATTGGCGACGGAATAATAGTTTAAATAATCATTCTGTATAATGATTTCTTCTAACCTAGGTAAGATATTCTTCTTAAAAGTTAAAATTTGGCATACACTTCAGAAATACTGTTTAAAATAAGGAAAATATAGTTTTGAATCCTTTCGCAGCGGAATCATTGTTTAAATAATGATTGTTTAGAACGATTTCTGATAAGTTGTGCAGACAATTCTTTATAAATTCAAAATTTTGCATGCTCTTTAAATATACTGTTTGAATTAAGGAAAATATTGTTTTGAAACAATTGGCGGCGGAATAATAGTTTGAAGAATCATTCTGTATAACGATTTCTTCTAACTTGGGTACGGTATACTTCGTAAAGTTAAAATGTTGCATACACTTCAGAAATACTGTTTAAAATAAGGAAAATATAGTTTTGAATTCTTTCGCAGCGGAATCATTGTTTAAATAATGATTGTTTAGAACGATTTCTGATAAGTTGTGCAGACAATTCTTTATAAATTTAAAATTTTGCATGTTCTTTAAATATTCTGTTTGAATGAAGGAAAATATTGTTTTGAAACAATTCGCGGCGGAATAATAGTTTGAATAATCATTCTGTATAACGATTTCTTCTAACATGGGTCGGGTATACTTCGTAAAGTTAAAATTTTGCATACACTTTAGAAATACTGTTTGAAATAAGGAAAATATAGTTTTGAAACAATTCAAGGCGGAATCATTGCTAAATAATCATTCCTTATAACAATTTCTAATAACTTGTGCAGAACATTCTTTATAAAGTTAAAATTTTGGCATGCTCTTTAAAAATACTGTTTGAATTAAGGAAAATATTGTTTTGAAACAATTGGCGGCGGAATAATAGTTTGAATAATCATTCTGTATAACGATTTCTTCTAACTTGGGTACGGTATACTTCGTAAAGTTAAAATTTTGCATACACTTCAGAAATCCTGTTTGAAATAAGGAAAATATAGTTTTGAAACAATTCAAGGCGGAATCATTGCTAAATTATCATTCCTTATAACAATTTCTAATAACTTGTGCAGAACATTCTTTATAAAGTTAAAATTTTTGCATGCTCTTTAAATATACTGTTTGAATTAAGGAAAATATTGTTTTGAAACAATTCGCGACGGAATAATAGTTTGAATAATCATTCTGTATAACGATTTCTTCTAACATGGGTATGGTATACTTCGTAAAGTTAAAATTTTGCATACACTTCAGAAATACTGCTTAAAATAAGGAAAATATAGTTTTGAATCCACTCGCAGCGGAATCATTGTTTAAATAATGATTGTACAGAACTATTTCTGATAAGTTGTGCAGACAATTCTTTATAAATTCAAAATTTTGCATGCTCTTTAAATATACTGTTTGAATTAAGGAAAATATTGATTTGAAACAATTCGCGGCGGAATAATAGTTTGAATAATCATTCTGTATGACGATTTCTTCTAACTTGGGTACGGTATACTTCGTAAAGTTAAAATTTTGCATACACTTCAGAAATACTGTTTGAAATAAGGAAATTATAGTTTTGAATCCATTCGCAGCGGAATCATTGTTTAAATAATGACTGTTTAGAACGATTTCTGATAAGTTGTGCAGGACAATTCTTTATAAAGTCAAAATTTTGCATACACTTCAAAAATACTGTTTAAACTAAGGAAAATATACTTGTCAAGGAATTCGCGGCGGAATCATTGCTGAATAATCATTCTTTAGAACGATTACTGATAACATGTGCAAAACATTCTTTATAAAGTTACAATTATCCATGCTCTTTAAAAATACTGTTTGAATTAAGGAAAATATTGTTTTGAAACAATTCGCGGCGGAATAATAGTTTGAATAATCATTCTGTATAACGATTTCTTCTAACATGGGTAGGGTATACTGCGTAATGTTAAAATTTTGCATACACTTTAGAAATACTGTTTGAAATAAGGAAAATATAGTTTTGAACCAATTCAAGGCGGAATCATTGTTTAAATAATCATTCTTTATAACGATTTCTGATAACTTGTGCAGAACATTCTTTATAAAGTTACAATTAGGCATGCTCTTTAAAAATACTGTGAGAAATAAGGAAAATATCGTTTTGAAACCATATGCGGAGGAATCATTGTTTAAATAATTATTGTTTATACCTATTTATGATAACTTGTGCCGAAAATTCTTTATAAAGTTACAATTTTGCACGCTCTTGAAAAATACTGTATGAATTAAGGAAAATATTGTTTTGAAACAATTCGCGGCGGAATAATAGTTTAAATAATCATTCTGTATAACGATTTCTTCTAACATGGGTATGGTATTCTTCTTAAAAGTTAAAATTTGGCATACACTTCAGAAATACTGTTTAAAATAAGGAAAATATAGTTTTTGAATCCTTTCGCAGCGGAATCATTGTTTAAATAATGATTGTTTAGAACGATTTCTGATAAGTTGTGCAGACAATTCTTTATAAATTCAAAATTTTGCATGCTCTTTAAATATACTGTTTGAATTAAGGAATATATTGTTTAGAAAAAATTCGCGGCGGAATAATTGTTTAAATAATCATTCTATATAATGATTTCTTCTAACTTGGGTAGGTTATTGTTCGTAAAGTTAAAAATTTTGCATACACTTCAGAAATACTGTTTGAAATAAGGAAAATATAGTTTTGAATCCATTCGCAGCGGAATCATTGTTTAAATAATGACTGTTTAGAACGATTTCTGATAAGTTGTGCAGACAATTCTTTATAAAGTCAAAATTTTGCATACACTTCAAAAATACTGTTTGAACTAAGGAAAAAATCGTTTTGAAACAATTAGCGACGGAATAATATTTTAAATAATCATTCTGTATAATGATTTCTTCTAACCTAGGTAAGATATTCTTCTTAAAAGTTAAAAATTTTGCATACACATCAAAAATGCTGTTTGAACTAATGAAAATATACTTTTCAAGGAATTCGCGGCGGAATCATTGCTGAATAATCATTGTTTAAAACGATTACTGATAACATGTGCAAAACATTCTTTATAAAGTTATAATTTTCCATGCTCCTTAAAAATACTGTTTGAATTAAGGAAAATATAGTTTTGAAGGAATTCGCGCCGGAATCATTGCTAAATCATCATTCTTTATAACAATTTCTGATAACTTGTGCAGAACATTCTTTATAAATTCAAAATTTTGCATGCTCTTTTAATATACTGTTTGAATTAAGTAAAATATTGTTTTGAAACAATTCGCGGCGGAATAATAGTTTGAATAATCATTCTGTATAACGATTTCTACTAACTTGGGTACGGTATACTTCGTAAAGTTAAAATTTTGGCATACACTTCAGAAATACTGTTTAAAATAAGGAAAATATAGTTTTGAAGGAATTCGCGGCGGAATCATTGCTAAATAATCATTCTTTATAACAATTTCTGATAACTGGTGCAGAACATTCTTTATAAAGTTAAAATTTTTGCATGCTATTTAAATCTACTGTTTGACTCAAGGAAAATATTGTCTTGTAACAATTGGCGGCGGAATAATAGTTTGAAGAATCATTCTGTATAACGATTTCTTCTAACTTGGGTACGGTATACTTCGTAAAGTTAAAATGTTGCATACACTTCAGAAATACTGTTTAAAATAAGGAAAATATAGTTTTGAATTCTTTCGCAGCGGAATCATTGTTTAAATAATGATTGTTTAGAACGATTTCTGATAAGTTGTGCAGACAATTCTTTATAAATTTAAAATTTTGCATGTTCTTTAAATATTCTGTTTGAATTAAGGAAAATATTGTTTTGAAACAATTCGCGGCCGAATAATAGTTTGAATAATCATAATCTGTATGACGATTTCTACTAACTTGGGTACGGTATACTTTCGTACAGTTAAAATTTTGTATACACTTTAGAAATCCTGTTTAAACTAAGGAAAATAATAGTTTGAAAGGAATTCGCGGGCGGAATCATTGCTAAATAATCATTCATTATAACAAAATTCTGATAACTTGTGCAGAACATATCTTTATAAATTCAAAATTTTGCATGCTCGTTAAATATACTGTTTGAATTAAGGAAAAACATTGTTTTGAAACAAATCTCGGCGGAATAATAGTTTGAATAATCCTTCTGTATAAACGATTTCTACTAACTTGGGTAGGGTATACTTCGTAACGTTAAAAAAATTTTGCATACACTTTCAGAAATACTGGTTAAAATAACGAAAATATAGTTTTGAATTCTTTCAGCAGCGGAATCATTGTTTAAATAATGATTGTTTAGAACGATTTCTGATAAGTTGTGCAGACAATTCTTTATAAATTTAAAATTTTGCATGTTCTTTAAATATTCTGTTTGAATGAAGGAAAATATTGTTTTGAAACGATTCGCGGCGGAAT
>JAQOWT010000445.1:0-14902 GCA_030407085.1 Trichopria drosophilae
AAACACATACTGCAATATGTTATTCATTATAAACTTGTGTTTAGATGAACATTAATTAATAAATACTTACTTTTTGAAACAATATTCAAGAAAAATCAAAATTCTACATAATTTCATGTTATTTCCGCCATTTTGAAAAGGTTATATTGACTTTTTGGTTTGTCAAAAAATTTTTCCTTGTATTTCAACTATTCCGATCACCATTGATCGTAGATAGAACTCGATTTGAATATTGTTTCGACTAGAAAAAAAATGATAAATAAAATTAGATTCTAATTTTATGGTACCTTGCCTTTTAAAATCATTTTTTTCTCGACTTCAAAATGAAATTCTGACCCCGGAAATCGAAAGAGCACACTCGAAAATGGTATAATACACGATTCCATTCTGTATTTTCCTAATTTTTCATATTGGGTTTGGAACTTAAACATGAATAAAAAAATCCGTTCTCTTGAGCGTTAATGGGTTAAGACATATTTTACGTTTTTCCATGTAACATCTACTGACATGTAACGGAAGAAATTCCCTAAAAACCCTATGTGCCATAACTTTACTTCGTCTTTTGGTAAAATTTCTCGGATTTAAAGCAATATTTATTTATTTATTTACATTTCTCTTATTAACGTGAATGCATTAAAACCAATTCGTGATTTGTGAAATTCTTGCCAAAGAACGTCATTCAAAATCTATACTATTTTCTATGTAGACTTTCCGTCCAGAAGTGTTTCACAGTTAATTAATAAAAACTGTATCATATATAAAAGAAATCTGTTAAGAATATTTTATGAATTATAATGTGAAAGGTTAAAATTGTAACTGCCTTTTTCATAAACGTAAATGAAAATTATTAATTAAGTCAAAATATATAGGTTCGGCTAAATCGCCACGAGTTCAAGTACCGCGACGGCAGCTACAAGACGTCGTACGACTTTTCGTCTTTCGCCGGACGGCATCGATCAGCCCGTTGTCGATCGAATTCAAAATTACTGTCGATCGAAACAAACGAAAGATGAACCGTCTATTCTCGGAGTGTATCACGGCAATGACTCGACTATCAAACACGAAAAATGCAATTAAAACGAATAAAAGGAAAATTAGTCTGAATAAAAGAACAGACGACACACTTTTTTTCCCAGTGAACGAATAACGACACAATGCATTCACAAAGGAAACAAAAAGAATTGAAGCCTATTTAATGAATTACTATTTATTAACAGCTTCGATGAAATATAAACAGAAAAATTAATTACGGCCCGATATTCGCGAAACCGAAGGAAAAAGAGCCGGTACTAAATCCCAGCGCTATCTCGCTCGCTCGCACGTTTTCCTTCCTTCAAGGGATCACAGGCTGCAGCAGAGGGACGCTCGCAATCAAATATTATCGGACGCTAATTAGTCCTTATAGATCGATCTCGATCATCAGACAACAATGCCTCCACTCACCAATCGAGTTTTTAATAGTATTTTTCATTACTAGTACGTTAAATATGATTTTAGGCACCGCTTTTAACATGCGATTAGATAGGCCGGTGTGTACAATCGAATTCTTACGCACGCGTGCCGAGCGATATTTTTCGATATACAGCACGAGAGAGCTCCGCGAACTAAGTCGCTAGATGCGGCCGCGCACCCATCGCAGAAATGGAATTTTCATTCGGTCATAAAGGATTCCTCGGTCAACCATCTACTGATGGTTAAACGTTGTACCCTAGTGGGTATAACGAGTGTCATCCGAATATTGTTGAATTGTATAATGTCCATTCTATGTATATATATGGTATTTTTTCTATCCTGATGCACATTTACAAAACAGTGTTGTTTTTAATAAATTTTCTATTTTTAATCACAGGGTGGCCTTTCCCAAACGAAGGACAATAAATCATAGAAACACTCAAAAAAATATGATAAAGCAACCAAATTTTACTCCCCTTATACTATTCTGTTAATGTAATTGAAAATTCTGAAACTGTGACAAAATTTTCTGAAACATGTAACCGAAGCTTTTTACGGTTACCGTTTCAGAATTTTACGAAACATGAACAGAAATTTCGGAAAAATTCATTATGTTCCTTTTCAAGAGGAAGAGATAGAAATGGTACTTTCAAACGTTTAGTTTTATCATCCCAAACTATCCAATCCGCAGGAACAATGTCTATTTCTTTCGTAACCGCTTGTCGACCTCGCTTTATGAATTTCATGATTTTAAACCGATGAACAGATTCATCTTCACTGAAATTACTTTCGTCGGACATTATCTCTGGTTTTTGAACGCGTTACTTTAAAATTTTTTAAAATGCAATCGCATAAATGTACCGTATGCGCTTGATCGTACACTGTTAGAAATTTCTGTAGTAATTTTCTGAAACATGTAACAGAAGCTTTTTACGGTTACCGTGTAACAATTTTTGAGTATTTTGCCACAAACATATTAACATTTATATACATCTACATTGAATATTCTTTTTTATGTATGGTCATTGCATGGATTTATTTTCAGTTTATATAACATTATTCATTACATACATCTCTATTTATAATTCAACCGTTGTTCCATTCGTCAATTTTAGGACGCGCACATAGACAGAAAATTACCGTTTGTTAACATTATAAAACGAGCAAGATTATGCATGCGCTCACCTTGTGACTTCAACCGGTTGGTCGAAGTCGATGAAGAACACCACGTGTATTTTATATTCAAACTCGAACACCGGATTAATGTGGATATCAGCCCCCGTGGTCAGCCATGAATGTCCGGGAGCGTGTCCGTCGTGTCCGAGGAAGTGGCGAAAAAGAGGACGAGTCCATCCCCGGGACCCCTATTTATAGACCGGTCAATTTCCGGTTTCATCGCACTTTTCAAAATCTGTACTTGGAAAACCGGGCGGAACTGTCAGTTTTTCAAATGTCATTCGTGCATTTCATACTGACAGCCCGCCCGTCACATTTAAATTCCGCGCTATGCGCCACCTTTTGGTCATGACGGAGCGTCATGTCGTCAATCCTCGGGTAGATTCGTTTGTCTTCCCGACTTTAGTTCTCCTTCCCCCCCAACTCCCTCTCTCCTTATTTACAACGAACGTCGCGTTACAACCGTTTCCGAAATTTCTGTTCATGTTTCGTAAAATTCTGAAACGATAACCGTAAAAAGCTTGGGTTACATGTTTCAGAAAATTACTACAGAAATTTCTAACAGTGTACGATCAAGCGCATACGGTACATTTACGCGATTGCATTTTAAAAAATTTTAAAGTAACGCGTTCAAAAACCAGAGATAATGTCCGACGAAAGTAATTTCAGTGAAGATGAATCTGTTCATCGGTTCAAAATCGTGAAATTCATAAAGCGAGGTCGACAAGCGGTTACGAAAGAAATAGACATGGTTCCTGCGGATTGGATAGTTTGGGATGATAAAACTAAACGTTTGAAAGTACCATTTCTATCTCTTCCTCTTGAAAAGGAACATATGAATTTTTACATAAGATTGTCGCATTAGAAATAAAGCCACCAGAAAAATGGTCTGCGTATAACATAGAGATTGTTGGTGAAGCAAGTATGTAAATCTTCACATGTTTATTGAACTTGCTGATTAACATCGGCATATTATTTAGTATTAATGCATTTATTTATTTCATTCAGAAACATATGCAGAAACACTGAACAAATTGACACATCTTGAAACATTTGATACAGCTTTCTCGCAAGGATCCGAAGACGATGGCACAAAAATTAAAGGGACTGAAAATGTTTACAGGCATAAGAAGTTAAAATCATGTAAACAAGACATGCAAAAATTCTTTAAAGAAGCTGCATTAGCTGATTACAATGATTATAATCGTGCAGATATAAATTTTGTGTTGAAAAATAAATCGTTGCATGACGCTGAAGTTGGCGACGTATTCACATGCCAAACAGGAGGAAGGAAAAATCATTTTAAAAAAAGTACATATTTTTATGTAAATTAATAGACAACTTGACTTCGGAAGCAGAAAATAGCAAGTATGGCACGAGTTTGGTTATCTGACGACAAATTTGCGCTAGATTTCCTGTTTTCTGCTTTATAATTTGTTCGTTTGCTACTAGGGTACTTGTATTATTTTCTAAAATTTCCATAAGATTAATATGATAGATTCTCATTATATTGACATAGTCTATTGGTGGTGAAACAATAAATTATTTCTGAACATATCTTTACTAGCCGTTTGTTACTTTTTTAATTATTACGTTGGTCGTATTCAACGAAAGTGTTTCACTTTCCACAGAAATTAAATTTTTTTCTTACACTTTATTTTTTATTAACCTAAGTACAAGTGTCCTTTTACATTACGGAATATTTTCCTTGTATCATTAAGCACTTTTACTACAGATAAGTATTTGAATATATATATATATATATATATATATATATATATATATATATATATATATATATATAGGATGCAGTGCTCTCATTTTAGCAAAATTGGAATTTCTTGAAACTGAAGTTATGAAATTGGGTAAGTCTCTCTTCATCATTCATAAAAAAAATATTTTATTAAGCCACACAATGTATTCTTTAATTTGATTTTATTCTAGCTTCACAAATGGAATCTATTTCAGAAAAACTTGAGCGTATTTCACACGATGTGAAAATTATTAAAAATGAAGTTTTAATCGCAGAATCCAGTACAACGACCATTGACTTGGAAAAATCTTTTGTAATGAAATATAACTTCATTTTATCATTGCACACTATTGAGGGATTTGAACATTTAAATGCCCGTCTTCAAAGTGAGAACCTCTTTCGATCAGATTTCGTAAGAATGAATATTTCATAAATAAATATTAATCACTACATGTGATATCATAATATTATATCATATTTTTTCGAGTGTCAGTATCTTTTCCGTTATGTTGATATCAAGAGGAGCGGTCCGCTCGTCGCGCCAAGTTCTTAGAATTACTTTGATTTAAAAGAAGTCTCTTGAAAAATTTGGTGGTGTTCTGAATGTACGCAAAATTTTCTTTCCAAATTATTGTATATTGCATTAATGGATAGTTTTATTCATTAAAAAGAACTTGGTCTTATTACATGATTTCACTGCTTTTTGTAGAATAAGAATATAGCCTTATAATTGTAAATAATTTAATTCTGATAGCATTTTTTGTGGTAATTATATTTTACTAATAAGAACTTGGCGAGTTTTTTTACAAGAAGTGTTTTTTGTGGGATTACATGTACGTTGTCAAAAAATGAAACCAAAATTTTGAAGTTAGTGATTACTCGTGATGTATCAAAGGAATATTCAGCTAGCAAGGCTACTCCGCGAAAAAGATTAATGAAGGAGCTACCTTTCTACATTTACATACATGGTACAGTATACAGGGTGTCCGAAAAGTATGGAAACACTCAAATATCTCGGAAAATCGACATCGAATCGTAAAAGTAAAAATACACGTATTCAATGGTTTCAAGAGAGCTATCCAGTGACACCTAACACAACCCCCCACCCCCACCCCACCCGCTGGGGGTGATAGAGGGGGTAACTTAAAAATTTTAAATGGGAACCCCCAATTTTTATTGCAGATTTTGCTTCCTCAGAAAAAGTTACGTAAATTTTGCCTACCATTATAATTGTTTTTGTTGACAGATGGCGCTGTAATCAACGAAATTAAAAAATTATTCTAAAAAGTTTTAAAAATCTCGCGAAAAACACAACGGATCAAAAAAGTAAAAACACACGTATTTAATGGTTTCAAGAGAGCTATCCAGTGACACCTAACACGACCCCCCACCCCCACAGGCTGGGGGTGATGGAGGGGGAAACTTAAAAATTTTAAATGGGAACTCCCAAATTTTATTGCAGATTTCTCTTCTTCAGAAAAAGTTACGTAAATTTTACCTATTATAATTATTTTTGTTAACAGATGGAGCTGCAATCAGCGAACCACGTACCTGGAATAGCGGACCACGTTTCCAAAATTTTAAATGACGTCTTTTGCCTTTAAATATTTCAAAGTTCACCGATTCTTACCGCGAGGAGGTAGACGATTTTGAGAATCTTTTTTTTTTATTTTTGTATATTTTTTTTTTGTTTTTACCTTTTATTTGTTTTTTTTTTTATTTTTTTAATTTTTTTTCTATTTTAAAGTTTAAATTTTCCTTCGCTTCTATTTTCTTTACTGGATTTTTAACATGTCTATGCCCACTAATTTATAAGATGTTCGAATTGAAGTCCTTCAGCAACTTGACAATATCCCAATCGTGCATAGAAGTTATCATAAACTTTTTGCAGCATTTCTTGAGATACTGTATTAGAACCTTGAATTATTTTTTCTTTCAACTCATCAATGTCTTTTGGTTTCGTTTCGTAGACCTTGTTCTTCAAGAAACCCCAGTAAAAATAGTCCAGAGGAGTTAGATCAGGTGACCTCGGTGGCCACTCGATCGAACCCCTCCTACCAATCCAACGTCGGGGGAAAATATTATTTAATAGATTGCGTACAATCAAACCAAAATGACAAGGAGCTCCATCCTGTTGAAACCAGACATTATCAAACGCTATACCAGCAATATTTCGTATTGCCGGTATAATCTGGTTATTTAACAAATTACAGTACCTTTCAGCCGTGAAATTCTCTTCAACGAAGAAAGGCCCAACAATTTGATTGCACAAAATGCCAGCCCAAACATTGATTTTCTGTGGATGTTGTGTGTGAGTATCTCTCATCCAATGAGGATTTTCGTCCGACCAATATCGTAGGTTGTGCCTATTAACTTCTCCACTCAACTGAAACGTAGCTTCATCAGAGAAGCATATCCAGAAAGGAAATAATTCATTTTCGTCACAACGTCTCATCATTTCCTCACAAAATTCTAATCTCCGATCGAAGTCATCTTCCGAAAGTTCTTGTACATATTTTATTTTATATGGATGGAACTTATTTGCTTTTAATATTTCATGGACAGACGATTTGCCGATACCAGTGGCTTGCGCAATCTTTCTTACCGAAGTATGGACGTCCTCAACGACACTTGCACAGACCGCTAAACTGTTGTCTTCGTTCGTGGACGTTTTTGGTCTTCCTGATTTTGGTCGATCATTGACAGAGCCAGTATCTTGAAACCGAGAAACAGTCTTACAAACAGTTGATTTGCAAATAGGTAGACGATCAGGATGGGTATCATTAAATTGGCGGACGACTTGTTCGTATGTTCTTTTTTTATCGCCGCATCCTCGCAGAATAAGGATTTCGATCCTTTCTTTTTGTGTCAAAGACATAGTATGCCAAATTACAACAGGAGGCAGAATACAGAATGTATCGAAATGGAAGAAATATGAAGCAAAGAATGAAGAAATAAAAGAAATATAAAAAATTAGAAGAAATTCAAATGTTAGAGAAACATTACATTAAGTATCAAATAGCGAGAACGAAGAGAATTGCGATTTTTTGCGGTACGAATTTGACCAAGTTTTCGACAAGAGTGACGCTCGCATGTGTAATTTTCACAAAGCTGAAAAATAACCGAGACCTTGACTCATTCAAACAATAGAGCTTAACTAATACTAAGACGTGCTGTTTTGATTTGGACGCTGACGATGTTCGATTATTGACTACTTTCTCTGTAACACTGGCAGTTGAAAAAATCGACCGAGTGTATGCAATGGGTTTCCGCAAGCGATACCTACAGTACTTTCACACAAGTATACAAAATCACAGTCATGCAAGAAAGCCATAACACCATATGCGGATTTGGTCACCATTTACGCTATTCGGATACACGACATTCACTTCCTCGTAGAATAAGGATGTCGATTCTTCATTTTTCTGTCAAAAACTTTGTATGCACAATTACAAGGGGGGAGCGAATAAAGAATTTTAATATCTGGAAGAAAAGGTAAGCAAATACATTAAAAAAAAAACATAAAAAAATTTAATAGTGAAGAATAAAAAAAAGGTAAAAAACAGAAATCAAATAAAAAAAAAAAGTAAAACAGAAGATTCTCAAAATCGTCTACCTCCTCGCGGTGAGAATCGGTAAACTAGAAATATTTAAAGGCAAAAGACGTTATTTAAAATTCTGAAAACGTGGTATGCTATTCCATGTACGTCAAGTTAAATATTTTTTAGTAATTTTTTAATTTCGCAGATTGCAGCTCCATCTGTTAACAAAAATAATTATAATAGGTAAAATTTACGTAACTTTTTCTGAAGAAGAGAAATCTGCAATAAAATTTGGGAGTTCCCATTTAAAATTTTTAAGTTTCCCCCTCCATCACCCCCAGCCTGTGGGGGTGGGGGGTCGTGTTAGGTGTCACTGGATAGCTCTCTTGAAACCATTAAATACGTGTGTTTTTACTTTTTTGATCCGTTGTGTTTTTCGCGAGATTTTTAAAACTTTTTAGAATAATTTTTTAATTTCGTTGATTACAGCGCCATCTGTCAACAAAAACAATTATAATGGTAGGCAAAATTTACGTAACTTTTTCTGAGGAAGCAAAATCTGCAATAAAAATTGGGGGTTCCCATTTAAAATTTTGAAGTTACCCCCTCTATCACCCCCAGCGGGTGGGGGTGGGGGGTTGTGTTAGGTGTCACTGGATAGCTCTCTTGAAACCATTGAATACGTGTGTTTTTACTTTTTTGATCCGTTGTGTTTTTCGCGAGATTTTTAAAACTTTTTAGAATAATTTTTTAATTTCGTTGATTACAGCGCCATCTGTCAACAAAAACAATTATAATGGTAGGCAAAATTTACGTAACTTTTTCTGAGGAAGCAAAATATGCAATAAAAATTGGGGGTTCCCATTTAAAATTTTTAAGTTACCCCCTCTATCACCCCCAGCGGGTGGGGGTGGGGGGTTGTGTTAGGTGTCACTGGATAGCTCTCTTGAAACCATTGAATACGTGTATTTTTACTTTTTCGATTCGATGTCGATTTTCCGAGATATTTGAGTGTTTCCATACTTTTCGGACACCCTGTATATGTATTAAGAAATTTATTCAAATAAAAGTAAACATTGACACATGCTGTAATTATATTTAATCAAATATTTATATTACAGAACTGTTTATTAATCGACAAATTTCAGGAACACTTGCGACATTCCAAAATATTTTAACTGCTTTAAGTACATCACTACCTAATGCGAAAGATTGGGAGGGTCTTCGAAGACATCGTTGATTAAACAATACGTTTCTGCGATACTATTATACGATATATAAAATATAGAATATATGAAAACTGAAAATGAAAAATAGTATGTAAAATGTGGCCTATCTCTCTATGTTCAATAATATGTAAAATGTTTCTTTCCATACTGGAAATAAAAATATTTGTCCTGCGTTCACTGCGCTTAACCCCTTCGTTGGCACAGAAAATTCTACAAAAAGTGCCCAGAATGGCAGGAATTTTTTTTATCGCCATTTCGACTCCAACCACTACTGAAGGGTTTTAGAGGTCGCTGATTACGAATTTGAACTCAAAATTTGCAAATTCAAAATGACGAATCCAATATGGTGGCCGAAAATGAAAAAAATTACTTGATTGTGATGAAATTTGTTACTCGGGGGTTTTCGAGGTTGCTGTTTGCGAATGTGAATCCGCCATCTTGAATTTTGAAATTTCAAGCTTGAATTCGTAATTAGCAACCCCGAAAACCCCTGAGTAACAAATTTCGTTACTATCGAGTAACTTTTTTCATTTTTTTTTCATTTTCGGCCGCCATATTGCATTCGCCGTTTTGAATTTTTAAATTTTTACTTCAGATTCGGATTCAGCGACCCCAAAAACCCCCTAGTTAGACTTGGATTCCAAATCGGAACAAGTTAAATAGAAAAAAAACCGATGTGCGCACCATTGCGTCAATGCCACACAGGGCACAGGTTTTTCAATTCCGCGCACTATTGCGTCAATGCCAACGAAAGGGTTAATGATTATTCTACGAATCTACTGACGCTAAAACAATTATTAGTAGTTAATAAATATTAGATGTTTATACCGCAATATTTAGATTATGTCGGGCACGACCGTAGGTTGCATGGGTTCCAACACAAAAAATCTCGAATGCGCACTGTCAGTGTCACGTATTAACCAGAGGAGGGCCAGTGGCAGTAAATTCCCTAGCGCCATGCTAGTTCCCCGTGAGTCCCATAGTATACGCATGGCTCTGTCGGGCAGAACGTGAGGATTCTGACGAGGCACTAGGGAGTTTAACTAGCGAGCCCCTCGTTTGTGACCATGGTTTCCACGTAAGTGCCTTGCCAGATCCCCATTAAAATTTTTATCAGGGAATCGTTACAAGAGATGCAGTATACCGAATTATTTTTTTCGTATTTATCGATTTCATCTTTCCCTTTCTTTATTATGCCCGAGATTAGTAGGGAGATCGCTCAGTTCCCTGATTTACACGCGACAGATTTGGTGGAATTCGATCGTCGCATTGGATTAGATTTATCCGGAACTACGTATCGAAAAGGTGGTATGGTACATCGGGTAAAACAGAGCATCACTGGAAAGGCGCCTCGTAGCGACGTTGCCGTTTCAGCGATTGTACCCAGGCTACTGAAACAGTAAAGGGAATGCGCGGGGAGCTTAGCAGCGGCGCCGGTAGCGACATCTCTTCAGATTCCCCTGCCGCGAAGAACTAAAATACAAGATGGCAGTCACACAGACGCATTGTCGTTCACGGCATATACTTATCACACATGCGCACTGTGTATAAGCGGCAAGTTTCTAGTGGTAAAAGTGGTAGTTCCTATTTCAAAAAGATCACCTTGGGAAATAGCGGCACAATAAGTATACAGTTCTTTATTAGTATTATTATTAATTATCATTAATTATCTCAACAATCGGAAATGCATGGAAATGGGTAGTCTTGAATTAATTTCTTAATTTTGCCATTCGTTGACCGAACTTTTGGAATGCATTCTAACTCCGAAATACATTAAAACTATGTTAATACAAAAATACGGATTAAAATTATATTCTGGAATTAAAATGAATACATAAATTATAGTGACGTATGAACTGCTGAAAATGTGAATGCAATTTAATCCATGATCATGCTTGAAAATATATTATAATACGTAAGAATGAAAATCGTCATGAATTCATAATAATGTAAATTAAAATAAAAAAGATATTTTTTTATTGCGAACGAATGGGTAAAAAATAACACCGTGATAACTAGTAAGTAACGAGTGCATTTCAATACATAGCAATACAAAAAATATTATCAACTTACAAAATGTTCGACGGCTATTGATTTTTACACAGCAGAATTTTCTTTAAATAAAGACAATTGAATTATATTCTGTAATGGCAAATAACAATCGTTAAGAGTTAAATGATTATATTTAAGAAGAAAGACAATGATGTAAAATATATGACGCTGAAACTACCTAGCAGTGGATTCGCAGCAGTGGATTCGTCCCAAAGTTCTTCAGTTAAGGGGGTTCTAAAGTGGTCCGCCGGTAAAGTAGGAAATGTCACTAAAAACGTAAATAAAAAACTAGTGTTGGCGTGATGCCTCGCTCGCTTCGCTCGCTCAGAAACTTCGACCCAGTGGAGAGTCGGCTATTCCTTAATATTCGTTTGTTTACTAACAGCTTTCAATTATATTATAAAATTATATTTATATTTGGGGGTCCAATCATATTTAGGTCCAAGTAGCTTCGATAGATACGTGACAACAATATAGTGTTTGTTATATGTATGAAAATTGAAAATGAGCATTTTCAAAACTTCGACCCCGACAACAGGCCAGCCGAAGTATTAATAAATAAAAGATGCAAAATACTTACTTCAAGCACTTGTATTGTAATAGACTATTCGATGCATATTACTTGTTTACAGTGTTTTACTAATTACTGTCTGTATCATTATGATATTGTATATACAATATATATACATATAATTCATCAAAGATATCTTGAAAGTGTCGAAAAGATCTATGACGGATATCTTATAGATATAAGACATCTTTTAGATATATCGAAATAGTTATTTTCGTATCAAGGGCGTAAAAGAACTTATGCGCCCGTAGGTGATCACCGCGCCCGAGGGGCTGGCGAAGACTATCGCTGGGGGGTAGGGGGTCGAAGCGTCGAAATTTGATGAAAAAAATATAGGGTAATTTTTTGCCGAGGTGACCAAATTCAATACTTTTTCAGACAATAGTCATAAACATTTTAAAGCAGTTTTTATGGCATTATCGTTGAGTTTAGGAAGAAAATGCATACCACCTTTTTTTGAAGAGTAGTTCATGCTCTATCTTTTTTGTTTGAAACATTTTTTAATAAAATTTGTATTTTTCAAAATAAATGCAAAAAACTACGAAGTAACTTAATTCGGGCTAATTTTTGTTAGTAATGGAGGGATGGATCTGCGCCAAAATCTAATCAGATCTAAGTTATGCCAAGACGCGGATTTTAAAAAAAAATTTATGTCAATACGCTTATCCGTTCGCGAGTTATCGCGAGACATAAAAACGGGACGTACGTACGGACGTACGGACGTACGGACGTACGTACGTACAAGATCACGGACACAAATTTTTTTTTTCGTTTTTTGGCTTCCTTAGGGTCTGAAACGTGGACATTTGATGAAAAACTATAGGGTAATTTTTTTGCCCGAGGTGACCAAATTCAATACTTCGTCCAGACTTAAGGTCTGGGTCGAAGTAATGACTAAATTGATTGTTCAAAATTCGGGCTCTGCAAGGGCATATTTAATTACTATAGATAGTATCCTAGAAAATGCCAAGGAAATTAATTGAAAATTAACCGAGAATTTTCTGAAATAAATAAAAGTCACTTATTTCCAAAAATTCTCAGTCAGTTCTCAATTAATATCTTTGGCATTTTTTAGGAAACTGTTTATAGTGCTCAGATTTGCCCTTACAAAGCTCGAATTTTAAAATTGTCAGTCATCTTTTAATTACGCTTTTTAGTGAACTTTCCTATCTTACCCGCGGACCTTGAGTCTTCATGGACCTTTTAAACATTGCATAATAAACTATTAGGTAATATTTTGGATAAAAACATAACAAAACGCAGCAACGAAACTCGACCTATATCTCCAGAACGAGAGTATATTCGAGGCTGAAAATTTTACGCAAGCATCTTTGTAGTACTTATAAACAATACCACACGGCAGAAAAAAATTATAAAAAATCCGCGCTATTGTTTTAGAAATAATTATTGTTTATTAGTGGTACAATTATGCTCCGACCATGCTCTAGTTTTCGAGATAGAGACTGAAATGTGCATACTGATTAGCAAGGTGCCATTTCCTTATTTATAATTGTTACAAACAATCGCGTGCATTTAAAACAAAAAAATTTTAAGGTGGAATTGTTTTTAAATACTATTAAGATGCTTGCGTAAAATTGCTTGTGTATATTTCAGTCTCGAATGGTCCATAAAGACTCAACTTAACTGAAGAACTTTGGGACAAGTTCTACATATCATTTTGAACCATAAAGCAATCGTTTTTTTATTTTTTTAAGAACCTCTGCCTTTCAACAAATCTTTGTTTTCAACATTGTAGTGTTACCAAATTTGGAATGTTATCTTGCAATACTTTTTTAATACTATAATCAATACACGTTTACTGAATATTGTTGTAAGAAACAAACTATATATAATATATGTAAGAGTATATAATACACTTGCACATAAGGTAGTAGTTTACCATTATAATTTATAAACATAATATGTTCTTGAAGTAGTTTTAAATATAAAAAGTGTTAATCTATAAATATTCAAGAGTATAGGTTCCTTATAATTATTTTCTGGTATTAGCAATTAAAATAATAGAAATACATTCTCCCATATTTTTAAAACGAATTTTGCAGTATTATTTTCGGTTTGGTTGAAAGATTGTAAAGAGCTGGTATTAAAAGTAGCTCCACGAGCAAGCGGAACCGAGTTCGAGTATTCATTTTCAATACGTTTTAAGTTCAATGAGCGAATTCAAATGAATTTAAATTAGCAATATATTTTAATGTACTGCCGATTGCTTAGAATATCTTCTAAATTCATCAATACATTAAGGTTTAAACAAAAATATATAGCTTTTTAGGAAAATTGACATATGTAATAAAGTAGTATGAAAATACTCGAAATAACTTAAAAATTAATTTTATGTACGTCTTTTCGGTGCGTAAAGTTAATTCGTGCGTAAAGTAAACTTTGCGCACACACTTTTAGTTTTACGCACGGAAAAGCCGTACGTAAACAATATTTCGATATGCGTAAAGTACTTTACGCACACGCACTTGTATCGAAAAACTATTATTTAATGCCTGTTTGTAATTTTTTTAGTATGAATTGGCAAGGTGTATTGTGCCAGGATGCTTTTCTAACAGCAAAACACCGTTTCACCGGTTTCCGAAAAAACCCAGAAGAATCTCGGAAATGGCAGGAGAAAATCCAATCACAGGCATTGATTGGATTGACTTTAGACGAGATTAGTCAACGTCGTGTATGCCATAAAACACTTCCGAGATGAGTGTTACACGGAAGGAACCAAAACACGAAAGCTTCGTCCTGGCTCAGTACCATCTATAAACCTTTCAATAGATGAAAAACGATGTAAGTAGACATTAGGCATGATAAATTTAAGCTTGTTTTGGTAAAGGCTGTATCTGTTTCCACTCACTTTCTGTGCACTCATGACTCTGTGCACATGGAAACCAATGGCTCCTTACCCCTCTCGTAAGAAGTGGCTATTTTAAAAATAAAGGCAGACTTATTTTGTAGTTGTAATTGAGGAAGGGTCTAGAGCGGAGAGCGCCCAGATATACAGAAAAACAAGATCTCGAATTTTTTAAGTTTCAAACTGTATGAATGTAAATAAAACATAAGTGTTCAATCTGGAGTTTAAATCACCCTGATTATATTGATTATTTTCTTGAAC
>JAQOWT010000446.1:0-15028 GCA_030407085.1 Trichopria drosophilae
ATTTCGCAGAAAATATTCTGGAAGCTTTTGAAGTGATATAAAATCATTTCCAAAAAATGAACACCCTGAATTGTTTTAAAAAAAGATCAGTTTAAAATCGTCAGATTCGTTATGTTTCTTGCAAACAATCGTGTGATAACTTTGCAACAAAGAGGTGTTCATGTTCTGAATTTTTGGAGAAAATATTCCTTAAGCCTTTTATAAGATAAGTGATCTCAAATCATTTTGTAGACAAATGAAGCTCCTATTAATTGTTTTAAAAAAAAAGACCGTTAAATTGGCTAACATTCGTTTATGTTCTTATAAACAATCATTATAACGTTTGCAAACAAAGGGTGTTTCATTTTCTCATATGTTTCAGTATCAATATTCTCAAAATCCTTAGAAGTGATATACACATGATTTTTTAAAAATAAACACTCTTAATTGTTTTACGAAATACCGTTAAATTCCCCACATTCGTTATGTTCTTAAAATCAAATCGTTATAACTTTGGAACAAAGGGCGTTCAATGTTCTGAAATTTCGCAGAAAATATTCTGGAAGCTTTTGAAGTGATCTTAAATCATCTCATAAAAAATGAACACCGTTTAATTGCATTAAAAACACTGTTAAATTCGTTCAGATTTGTTATGTTTCTTACAATCAATCGTTTAACTTTGCAACAATAAGATCGTTCCATGCTCTGAAATTTCGCAGAAAATATTTCTGGAAGCATTTTGAAAGTGATTTTTAAATGATTATCTAAAATAATAAACACCGTTAATTGCTTAAAAATACAAAACTGTTAAATTCGTCAGATTCGTTATGTTCTTACAAACAATCGTTATAACTTTGGCAACAAAGGGCAGTTTCATGTTCTGGAATTTCGCAGGAAAATGTTCTGGAACGCTTTTGAAGTGATATAAAATCATTTCCAAAAAATGAACACCCTGAATTGTTTAAAAAAAGATCGTTTAAAATCGTCAGATACGTTATGTTCTTGCAAACCATCGTTTATAAACTTTGCAACAAAGGGTTGTTCATGTTCTGAATTATTTTGGAGGAAAATATTCCTTAAGCTTTTATAGAGTGATCTCAAATCCCATTTTTAGAAAATGAGCTCCCTTTAATTGTTTTAAAAAAGACCGTTAAATTCCCCACGTTCGTTATGTTCTTAAACAAACAATCGTTATAACTGTTGCAACGACGAAGAACTTATATGTTCTGAATTTTCGCAGAAAATATTCTGGAAGTTGTGAAGTGGATATACAATCATTTCCAAAAAATGAACACCCTGAATTGTTTAAAAAAAGATCGTTTAAAAATCGTTCTCAGATTCGTTATGTTCTTGCAAACAATCGTTATTAACTTTGCAAACAAAGGGGTGTTCATGTTCTGCAATTTTTTTAGGAGAAAATAATTCTGGAAGCTTTTGAAGTGATCTTTAAAATCATTTCTAAAAAATGAACACCGTTAATTGCTTAAAAAAAGACCGGTAAATTTCGTCCAGATTTTGTTATGTTCTTATAAACAATCGTGTAGAACTTTGCAACAAAGGGTTGTTCCATGATCGGAATTTCGCAGAAAAATATTCTGGAAGCTTTTGAAAATGATCTTAAATCATTTCTAAAAAATGGACGCTCTAAATGAGACCGTTAAATTGCTCACATTCATTATGTTCTTATAAAACAATCATTATAACTTTGCAACAAAGGGTTATGTTCATTTTCTCAATTTTTCAGAAAATATTCTCAAAATCCTTAGAAGTGATATACAAATGATTTTTTTAAAAATAAATACACTTTAATTGTTTTATCAAAAAAGACCGTTAAATTCCCCACATTCCGTTATGTTCTTACAACGACAATCGTTTATTAACTTTGCAAACAAAGGGCGTTTCATGAATCGGAATTTCGCAGAAAATATTCTGGAAGCTTTTTGAAATGAATCTTTAAATCATTTCTAAAAAATGGACGCTCTAAATGAGACCGTTAAATTGCTCACATTCGTTATGTTCTTATAAACAATCATTATAACTTTGCAACAAAGGGTGTTCATTTTCTCAATTTTTCAGAAAATATTCTCAAAATCCTTAGAAGTGATATACAATGATTTTTTAAAAATAAATACTCTTAATTGTTTACAAAGAGACCGTTAAATTCCCCACATACGTTATGTTCTTGCAAACAATCGTTATAACTTTGCAACAAAGGGTGTTCATGTTCTGAATTTTGCAGAAAATATTCCTTAAGCCTTTAGAAGTGATCTCAAATCATTTTTAGAAAATGAACTCCTTTAATTGTTTTAAAAAAGACCGTTAAATTGCTCACATTCGTTTTGTTCTTACAAACAATCGTTATAACTTTGGAACAAAGGGCGTTCATGTTCTGAATTTCGCAGAAAATGTTCTGGAAGCTTTTGAAGTGATATAAAATCATTTCCAAAAAATGAACACCGTTAATTATTTAAAAAACGACCGTTAATTGTTTAAAAAAGACCGTTAAATTCGTCAGATTCGTTATGTTCTTATAAACAATCGTTAGAACTTTGCAACAAAGGGTGTTCATGATCGGAATTTCGCAGAAAATATTCTGGAAGCTTTTGAAATGTTCTTAAATCATTTCTAAAAAATGGACGCTCTAAATGAGACCGTTAAATTGCTCACATTCGTTATGTTCTTATAAACAATCATTATAACTTTGCAACAAAGGGTTTTCATTTTCTCAATTTTTCAGAAAATATTCTCAAAATCCTTAGAAGTGATATACAATGATTTTTTTAAAATAAATACTCTTAATTGTTTACAAAGAGACCGTTAAATTCCCCACATTCGTTATGTTCTTACAAACAATCGTTATAACTTTGGAACAAAGGGCGTTCATGTTCTGAATTTCGCAGAAAATGTTCTGGAAGCTTTTGAAGTGATCTTACATCATTTCTAAAAAATGAACACCGTTAATTGCTTAAAAAAACTGTTAAATTCGTCAGATTCGTTATGTTCTTACAAACAATCGTTATAGCTTTGCAACAAAGGGTGTTCATGTTCTGAATTTTGGAGAAAATATTCCTTAAGCTTTTATAAGTGATCTCAAATCATTTTTAGAAAATGAGCTCCTTTAATTGTTTTAAAAAAGACCGTTAAATTCCCCACGTTCGTTATGTTCTTACAAACAATCGTTATAACTTTGCAACGAAAGACTTATATGTTCTGAATTTCGCAGAAAATATTCTGGAAGTTTTGAAGTGATATAAAATCATTTCCAAAAAATGAACACCCTGAATTGTTTAAAAAAAGATCGTTAAAATCGTCAGATTCGTTATGTTCTTGCAAACAATCGTTTATAACTTTGCAACAAAGGGTGTTCATGTTCTGAATTTTGGAGAAAATATTCTGGAAGCTTTTATAAGTGATCTCAAATCATTTTTAGAAAATGACCTCCTTTTAATTGTTTTAAAAAAGACCGTTAAATTCCCCACGTTCGTTATGTTCTTACAAACAATCGTTATAACTTTGCAACGAAAGACTTATATGTTCTGAATTTCGCAGAAAATATTCTGGAAGCTTTTGAAGTGATATAAAATCATTTCCAAAAAATGAACACCCTGAATTGTTTAAAAAAAGATCGTTAAAATCGTCAGATTCGTTATGTTCTTGCAAACAATCGTTATAACTTTGCAACAAAGGGTGTTCATGTTCTGAATTTTGGAGAAAATATTCTGGAAGCTTTTGAAGTGATCTTAAATCATTTCTAAAAAATGAACACCGTTAATTGCTTAAAAAAAGACCGTTAAATTCGTCAGATTTGTTATGTTCTTATAAACAATCGTTAGAACTTTGCAACAAAGGGTGTTCATGATCGGAATTTCGCAGAAAATATTCTGGAAGCTTTTGAAATGATCTTAAATCATTTCTAAAAAATGGACGCTCTAAATGAGACCGTTAAATTGCTCACATTCATTATGTTCTTATAAACAATCATTATAACTTTGCAACAAAGGGTGTTCATTTTCTCAATTTTTCAGAAAATATTCTCAAAATCCTTAGAAGTGATATACAATAATTTTTTCAAAATAAACACTCTTAATTGTTTACAAAAAGACCGTTAAATTCCCCACATTCGTTATGTTCTTACAAACAATCGTTATAACTTATTAACAGAGGGTGTTCATGTTCTGCATTTCACAGAAAATATTCTGGAAGCTTTTGAAGTGATCTTAAATCATTTTTAAAAAATGAACACTGTTAATTGCTTAAAAAAAACTGTTAAATTCGTCAGATTCGTTATGTTCTTGCAAACAATCATTATAACTTTGCAACAAACGGTGTTCATGTTCTGAATTTTGCAGAAAATATTCTGGAAGCTTTTGAAGTGATATAAAATCATTTCTAAAAAATGAACACCCTTAATTGTTTAAAAAAAGATCGTTAAAATCGTCAGATTCGTTATGTTCTTACAAACAATCGTTATAACTTTGCAACAAATGGTGTTCATTTTCTCAATTTTTCAAAAAATATTCTTAGAATCCTTAGAAGTAATATAGAATCATTTTTTAAAAATAAATACTCTTAATTGTTTACAAAAAGACCGTTAAATTCCCCACGTTTGTTATGTTCTTACAAACAATCGTTATAACTTTGCAACAAAGGGAGTTCATGTTCTGAATTTCGCAGAAAATATTCTGGAAGCTTTTGAAGTGATCTTAAATCATTTCTAAAAAATGAACACCGTTAATTGCTTAAAAAAAGACCGTTAAATTCGTCAGATTTGTTATGTTCTTATAAACAATCGTTAGAACTTTGCAACAAAGGGTGTTCATGATCGGAATTTCGCAGAAAATATTCTGGAAGCTTTTGAAATGATCTTAAATCATTTCTAAAAAATGGACGCTCTAAATGAGACCGTTAAATTGCTCACATTCATTATGTTCTTATAAACAATCATTATAACTTTGCAACAAAGGGTGTTCATTTTCTCAATTTTTCAGAAAATATTCTCAAAATCCTTAGAAGTGATATACAATGATTTTTTAAAAATAAATACACTTAATTGTTTACAAAAAGACCGTTAAATTCCCCACATTCGTTATGTTCTTACAAACAATCGTTATAACTTTGCAACAAAGGGCGTTCATGATCGGAATTTCGCAGAAAATATTCTGGAAGCTTTTGAAATGATCTTAAATCATTTCTAAAAAATGGACGCTCTAAATGAGACCGTTAAATTGCTCACATTCGTTATGTTCTTATAAACAATCATTATAACTTTGCAACAAAGGGTTTTCATTTTCTCAATTTTTCAGAAAATATTCCTTAAGCCTTTCGACGTGATCTTAAATCATTTTTATAAAATGAACTCCTTTAATTGTTCAAAAAAAGGCCGTTAAATTGCTCACATTCGTTATGTTCTTATAAACAATCATTATAACTTTGCAACAAAGGGTGTTCATTTTCTCATCTTTTCAGAAAATATTCTCAAAATCCTTAGAAGTGATATACAATGATTTTTTAAAAATAAACACTCTTAATTGTTTACAAAAAGACCGTTAAATTCCCCACATTCGTTATGTTCTTACAAACAATCGTTATAACTTTGCAACAAAGGGCGTTCATGATCGGAATTTCGCAGAAAATATTCTGGAAGCTTTTGAAGTGATCTTAAATCATTTCTAAAAAATGAACACCGTTAATTGCTTAAAAAAACTGTTAAATTCGTCAGATTCGTTATGTTCTTGCAAACAATCATTATAACTTTGCAACAAAGGGTGTTCATGTTCTGAATTTTGCAGAAAATATTCCTTAAGCCTTTAGAAGTGATCTCAAATCATTTTAAGAAAATGAACTCCTTTAATTGTTTTAAAAAAGGCCGTTAAATTGCTCACATTCGTTTTGTTCTTACAAACAATCGTTATAACTTTGCAACAAAGGGCGTTCATGTTCTGAATTTCGCAGAAAATATTCTGGAAGCTTTTGAAGTGATCTTAAATGATTTCTAAATAATAAACACCGTTAATTGCTTAAAAAAAACTGTTAAATTCGTCAGATTCGTTATGTTCTTACAAACAATCGTTATAACTTTGCAACAAAGGGCGTTCATGTTCTGAATTTCGCAGAAAATGTTCTGGAAGCTTTTGAAGTGATATAAAATCATTTCCAAAAAATGAACACCCTGAATTGTTTAAAAAAAGATCGTTAAAATCGTCAGATTCGTTATGTTCTTGCAAACAATCGTTATAACTTTGCAACAAAGGGTGTTCATGTTCTGAATTTTGGAGAAAATATTCCTTAAGCTTTTATAAGTGATCTCAAATCATTTTTAGAAAATGAGCTCCTTTAATTGTTTTAAAAAAGACCGTTAAATTCCCCACGTTCGTTATGTTCTTACAAACAATCGTTATAACTTTGCAACGAAAGACTTATATGTTCTGAATTTCGCAGAAAATATTCTGGAAGTTTTGAAGTGATATACAATCATTTCCAAAAAATGAACACCCTGAATTGTTTAAAAAAAGATCGTTAAAATCGTCAGATTCGTTATGTTCTTGCAAACAATCGTTATAACTTTGCAACAAAGGGTGTTCATGTTCTGAATTTTGGAGAAAATATTCTGGAAGCTTTTGAAGTGATCTTAAATCATTTCTAAAAAATGAACACCGTTAATTGCTTAAAAAAAGACCGTTAAATTCGTCAGATTTGTTATGTTCTTATAAACAATCGTTAGAACTTTGCAACAAAGGGTGTTCATGATCGGAATTTCGCAGAAAATATTCTGGAAGCTTTTGAAATGATCTTAAATCATTTCTAAAAAATGGACGCTCTAAATGAGACCGTTAAATTGCTCACATTCATTATGTTCTTATAAACAATCATTATAACTTTGCAACAAAGGGTGTTCATTTTCTCAATTTTTCAGAAAATATTCTCAAAATCCTTAGAAGTGATATACAATGATTTTTTAAAAATAAATACACTTAATTGTTTACAAAAAGACCGTTAAATTGCTCACATTCGTTATGTTCTTATAAACAATCATTATAACTTTGCAACAAAGGGTGTTCATTTTCTCAATTTTTCAGAAAATATTCTCAAAATCCTTAGAAGTGATATACAATGATTTTTTTAAAATAAATACTCTTAATTGTTTACAAAGAGACCGTTAAATTCCCCACATTCGTTATGTTCTTACAAACAATCGTTATAACTTTGGAACAAAGGGCGTTCATGTTCTGAATTTCGCAGAAAATGTTCTGGAAGCTTTTGAAGTGATCTTACATCATTTCTAAAAAATGAACACCGTTAATTGCTTAAAAAAACTGTTAAATTCGTCAGATTCGTTATGTTCTTACAAACAATCGTTATAGCTTTGCAACAAAGGGTGTTCATGTTCTGAATTTTGGAGAAAATATTCCTTAAGCTTTTATAAGTGATCTCAAATCATTTTTAGAAAATGAGCTCCTTTAATTGTTTTAAAAAAGACCGTTAAATTCCCCACGTTCGTTATGTTCTTACAAACAATCGTTATAACTTTGCAACGAAAGACTTATATGTTCTGAATTTCGCAGAAAATATTCTGGAAGTTTTGAAGTGATATAAAATCATTTCCAAAAAATGAACACCCTGAATTGTTTAAAAAAAGATCGTTAAAATCGTCAGATTCGTTATGTTCTTGCAAACAATCGTTATAACTTTGCAACAAAGGGTGTTCATGTTCTGAATTTTGGAGAAAATATTCTGGAAGCTTTTATAAGTGATCTCAAATCATTTTTAGAAAATGAGCTCCTTTAATTGTTTTAAAAAAGACCGTTAAATTCCCCACGTTCGTTATGTTCTTACAAACAATCGTTATAACTTTGCAACGAAAGACTTATATGTTCTGAATTTCGCAGAAAATATTCTGGAAGCTTTTGAAGTGATATAAAATCATTTCCAAAAAATGAACACCCTGAATTGTTTAAAAAAAGATCGTTAAAATCGTCAGATTCGTTATGTTCTTGCAAACAATCGTTATAACTTTGCAACAAAGGGTGTTCATGTTCTGAATTTTGGAGAAAATATTCTGGAAGCTTTTGAAGTGATCTTAAATCATTTCTAAAAAATGAACACCGTTAATTGCTTAAAAAAAGACCGTTAAATTCGTCAGATTTGTTATGTTCTTATAAACAATCGTTAGAACTTTGCAACAAAGGGTGTTCATGATCGGAATTTCGCAGAAAATATTCTGGAAGCTTTTGAAATGATCTTAAATCATTTCTAAAAAATGGACGCTCTAAATGAGACCGTTAAATTGCTCACATTCATTATGTTCTTATAAACAATCATTATAACTTTGCAACAAAGGGTGTTCATTTTCTCAATTTTTCAGAAAATATTCTCAAAATCCTTAGAAGTGATATACAATGATTTTTTAAAAATAAATACACTTAATTGTTTACAAAAAGACCGTTAAATTCCCCACATTCGTTATGTTCTTACAAACAATCGTTATAACTTTGCAACAAAGGGCGTTCATGATCGGAATTTCGCAGAAAATATTCTGGAAGCTTTTGAAATGATCTTAAATCATTTCTAAAAAATGGACGCTCTAAATGAGACCGTTAAATTGCTCACATTCGTTATGTTCTTATAAACAATCATTATAACTTTGCAACAAAGGGTGTTCATTTTCTCAATTTTTCAGAAAATATTCTCAAAATCCTTAGAAGTGATATACAATGATTTTTTAAAAATAAATACTCTTAATTGTTTACAAAGAGACCGTTAAATTCCCCACATACGTTATGTTCTTGCAAACAATCGTTATAACTTTGCAACAAAGGGTGTTCATGTTCTGAATTTTGCAGAAAATATTCCTTAAGCCTTTAGAAGTGATCTCAAATCATTTTTAGAAAATGAACTCCTTTAATTGTTTTAAAAAAGACCGTTAAATTGCTCACATTCGTTTTGTTCTTACAAACAATCGTTATAACTTTGCAACAAAGGGCGTTCATGTTCTGAATTTCGCAGAAAATATTCTGGAAGCTTTTGAAGTGATATAAAGTCATTTCTAAAAAATAAACACCGTTAATTATTTAAAAAACGACCGTTAATTGTTTAAAAAAGACCGTTAAATTCGTCAGATTCGTTATGTTCTTATAAACAATCGTTAGAACTTTGCAACAAAGGGTGTTCATGTTCTGAATTTTGCAGAAAATATTCCTTAAGCCTTTATAAGTGATCTCAATTCATTTTTAGAAAATGAACTCCTTTAATTGTTTTAAAAAAGACCGTTAAATTGCTCACATTCGTTTTGTTCTTACAAACAATCGTTATAACTTTGGAACAAAGGGCGTTCATGTTCTGAATTTCGCAGAAAATGTTCTGGAAGCTTTTGAAGTGATATAAAATCATTTCCAAAAAATGAACACCGTTAATTATTTAAAAAACGACCGTTAATTGTTTAAAAAAGACCGTTAAATTCGTCAGATTCGTTATGTTCTTATAAACAATCGTTAGAACTTTGCAACAAAGGGTGTTCATGATCGGAATTTCGCAGAAAATATTCTGGAAGCTTTTGAAATGATCTTAAATCATTTCTAAAAAATGGACGCTCTAAATGAGACCGTTAAATTGCTCACATTCGTTTATGTTCTTATAAACAATCATTATAACTTTGCAACAAAGGGTTTTCATTTTCTCAATTTTTCAGAAAATATTCTCAAAATCCTTAGAAGTGATATACAATGATTTTTTTAAAATAAATTCTCTTAATTGTTTACAAAGAGACCGTTAAATTCCCCACATTCGTTATGTTCTTACAAACAATCGTTATAACTTTGGAACAAAGGGCGTTCATGTTCTGAATTTCGCAGAAAATGTTCTGGAAGCTTTTGAAGTGATCTTACATCATTTCTAAAAAATGAACACCGTTAATTGCTTAAAAAAACTGTTAAATTCGTCAGATTCGTTATGTTCTTACAAACAATCGTTATAGCTTTGCAACAAATGGTGTTCATTTTCTCAATTTTTCAAAAAATATTCTTAGAATCCTTAGAAGTAATATAGAATCATTTTTTACAAATAAATACTCTTAATTGTTTACAAAAAGACCGTTAAATTCCCCACGTTCGTTATGTTCTTACAAACAATCGTTATAACTTTGCAACAAAGGGCGTTCATATTCTGAATTTCGCAGAAAATATTCTGGAAGCTTTTGAAGTGATCTTAAATGATTTCTAAAAAATAAACACCGTTAATTGCTTAAAAAAAACTGTTAAATTCGTCAGATTCGTTATGTTCTTAAAAACAATCGTTATAACTTTGCAACAAAGGGCGTTCATGTTCTGAATTTCGCAGAAAATGTTCTGGAAGCTTTTGAAGTGATCTTAAATGATTTCTAAAAAATAAACACCGTTAATTGCTTAAAAAAAGATCGTTAAAATCGTCAGATTCGTTATGTTCTTGCAAACAATCGTTATAACTTTGCAACGAAAGACGTATATGTTCTGAATTTCGCAGAAAATATTCTGGAAGCTTTTGAAGTGATATAAAATCATTTCCAAAAAATGAACACCCTGAATTGTTTAAAAAAAGATCGTTAAAATCGTCAGATTCGTTATGTTCTTGCAAACAATCGTTATAACTTTGCAACAAAGGGTGTTCATGTTCTGAATTTTGCAGAAAATATTCCTTAAGTCTTTAGACGTGATCTTAAATCATTTTTATAAAATGAACTCCTTTAATTGTTTTAAAAAGACCGTTAAATTGCTAACATTCGTTATGTTCTTATAAACAATCGTTATAACTTTGCAACAAAGGGTGTTCATGATCGGAATTTCGCAGAAAATGTTCTGGAAGCTTTTGAAGTGATCTTACATCATTTCTAAAAAATGAACACCGTTAATTGCTTAAAAAAAACTGTTAAATTCGTCAGATTCGTTATGTTCTTACAATCAATCGTTATAACTTTGCAACGAAAGACGTATATGTTCTGAATTTCGCAGAAAATATTCTGGAAGCTTTTGAAGTGATATAAAATCATTTCCAAAAAATGAACACCCTGAATTGTTTAAAAAAAGATCGTTAAAATCGTCAGATTCGTTATGTTCTTGCAAACAATCGTTATAACTTTGCAACAAAGGGTGTTCATGTTCTGAATTTTGCAGAAAATATTCCTTAAGTCTTTAGACGTGATCTTAAATCATTTTTATAAAATGAACTCCTTTAATTGTTTAAAAAAAGGCCGTTAAATTGCTCACATTCGTTATGTTCTTACAAACAATCGTTATAACTTTGCAACAAATGGTGTTCATTTTCTCAATTTTTCAAAAAATATTTTTAGAACCCTTAGAAGTAATATAGAATCATTTTTTAAAAATAAATACTCTTAATTGTTTATAAAAAGACCGTTAAATTCCCCACGATCGTTATGTTCTTACAAACAATCGTTATAACTTTGCAACGAAAGACTTATATGTTCTGAATTTCGCAGAAAATATTCTGGAAGCTTTTGAAGTGATATAAAATCATTTCCAAAAAATGAACACCCTGAATTGTTTAAAAAAAGATCGTTAAAATCGTCAGATTCGTTATGTTCTTGCAAACAATCGTTATAACTTTGCAACAAAGGGTGTTCATGTTCTGAATTTTGGAGAAAATATTCCTTAAGCCTTTATAAGTGATCTCAAATCATTTTTAGAAAATGAACTCCTTTAATTGTTTTAAAAAGACCGTTAAATTGCTAACATTCGTTATGTTCTTATAAACAATCGTTATAACTTTGCAACAAAGGGTGTTCATGATCGGAATTTCGCAGAAAATGTTCTGGAAGCTTTTGAAGTGATCTTACATCATTTCTAAAAAATGAACACCGTTAATTGCTTAAAAAAAACTGTTAAATTCGTCAGATTTGTTATGTTCTTACAATCAATCGTTATAACTTTGCAACAAAAGACGTTCATGCTCTGAATTTCGCAGAAAATATTCTGGAAGCTTTTGAAGTGATCTTAAATCATCTCTAAAAAATGAACACCGTTAATTGCTTAAAAACACTGTTAAATTCGTCAGATTTGTTATGTTCTTACAATCAATCGTTATAACTTTGCAACAAAAGACGTTCATGCTCTGAATTTCGCAGAAAATATTCTGGAAGCTTTTGAAGTGATATAAAATCATTTCCAAAAAATGAACACCCTGAATTGTTTAAAAAAAGATCGTAAAATTCGTCAGATTCGTTATGTTCTTGCAAACAATCGTTATAACTTTGCAACAAAGGGTGTTCATGTTCTCAATTTTTCAGAAAATATTCTCAAAATCCTTAGAAGTGATATACAATGATTTTTTCAAAATAAACACTCTTAATTGTTTACAAAAAGACCGTTAAATTCCCCACATTCGTTATGTTCTTACAAACAATCGTTATAACTTATTAACAGAGGGTGTTCATGTTCTGCATTTCACAGAAAATATTCTGGAAGCTTTTGAAGTGATCTTAAATCATTTTTAAAAAATGAACACTGTTAATTGCTTAAAAAAAACTGTTAAATTCGTCAGATTCGTTATGTTCTTGCAAACAATCATTATAACTTTGCAACAAACGGTGTTCATGTTCTGAATTTTGCAGAAAATATTCTGGAAGCTTTTGAAGTGATATAAAATCATTTCTAAAAAATGAACACCCTTAATTGTTTAAAAAAAGATCGTTAAAATCGTCAGATTCGTTATGTTCTTACAAACAATCGTTATAACTTTGCAACAAATGGTGTTCATTTTCTCAATTTTTCAAAAAATATTCTTAGAATCCTTAGAAGTAATATAGAATCATTTTTTAAAAATAAATACTCTTAATTGTTTACAAAAAGACCGTTAAATTCCCCACGTTTGTTATGTTCTTACAAACAATCGTTATAACTTTGCAACAAAGGGAGTTCATGTTCTGAATTTCGCAGAAAATATTCTGGAAGCTTTTGAAGTGATCTTAAATCATTTCTAAAAAATGAACACCGTTAATTGCTTAAAAAAAGATCGTTAAATTCGTCAGATTTGTTATGTTCTTATAAAACAATCGTTAGAAACTTTGCAACAAAGGGTGTTCATGATCGGAATTTCGCAGAAAAATATTCTGGAAGCTTTTGAAATGATCTTAAATCATTTCTAAAAAATGGACGCTCTAAATGAGACCGTTAAATTGCTCACATGCATTATGTTCTTATAAACAATCATTATAACTTTGCAACAAAGGGTGTTCATTTTCTCAATTTTTCAGAAAATATTCTCAAAATCCTTAGAAGTAATATACAATGATTTTTTAAAAATAAATACACTTAATTGTTTTACAAAAAGACCGTTAAATTCCCCACATTCGTTATGTTCTTACAAACAATCGTTATAACTTTGCAACAAAGGGCGTTCATGATCGGAATTTTCGCAGAAAATATTCTGGAAGCTTTTGAAATGATCTTAAATCATTTCTAAAAAAATGGACGCTCTAAATGAGACCGTTAAATTGCTCACATTCGTTATGTTCTTATAAACAATCATTATAACTTTGCAACAAAGGGTTTTCATTTTCTCAATTTTTCAGAAAATATTCCTTAAGCCTTTCGACGTGATCTTAAATCATTTTTATAAAATGAACTCCTTTAATTGTTTAAAAAAAGGCCGTTAAATTGCTCATATTCGTTATGTTCTTATAAACAATCATTATAACTTTGCAACAAAGGGTGTTCATTTTCTCATCTTTTCAGAAAATATTCTCAAAATCCTTAGAAGTGATATACAATGATTTTTTAAAAATAAATACACTTAATTGTTTACAAAAAGACCGTTAAATTCCCCACGTTCGTTATGTTCTTACAAACAATCGTTATAACTTTGCAACGAAAGACTTATATGTTCTGAATTTCGCAGAAAATATTCTGGAAGCTTTTGAAGTGATATAAAATCATTTCTAAAAAATAAACACTATTAATTATTTAAAAAAAAGATTGTTCAATTCGTCAGTACGCTAAGTGCTTATAAACAATCGTTATAACTTATTAACAGAGGGTGTTCATGTTCTGCATTTCACAGAAAATATTCTGGAAGCTTTTGAAGTGATATAAAATCATTTCTAAAAAATGAACACCCTTAATTGTTTAAAAAAAGATCGTTAAAATCGTCAGATTCGTTATGTTCTTACAAACAATCGTTATAACTTTGCAACAAATGGTGTTCATTTTCTCAATTTTTCAAAAAATATTCTTAGAATCCTTAGAAGTAATATAGAATCATTTTTTAAAAATAAATACTCTTAATTGTTTACAAAAAGACCGTTAAATTCCCCACGTTCGTTATGTTCTTACAAACAATCGTTATAACTTTGCAACAAAGGGAGTTCATGTTCTGAAGTTCGCAGAAAATATTCTGGAAGCTTTTGAAGTGATCTTAAATCATTTCTAAAAAATGAGCACCCTGAATTGTTTAAAAAAGGATCGTTAAAATCGTCAGATTCGTTATGTTCTTATAAACAATCGTTAGAACTTTGCAACAAAGGATGTTCATGATCGGAATTTCGCAGAAAATATTCTCGAAGCTTTTGAAATGATCTTAAATCATTTCTAAAAAATGGACGCTCTAAATGAGACCGTTAAATTGCTCACATTCGTTATGTTCTTATAAACAATCATTATAACTTTGCAACAAAGGGTGTTCATTTTCTCAATTTTTCAGAAAATATTCCTTAAGCCTTTCGACGTGATCTTAAATCATTTTTATAAAATGAACTCCTTTAATTGTTTAAAAAAAGGCCGTTAAATTGCTCACATTCGTTATGTTCTTATAAACAATCATTATAACTTTGCAACAAAGGGTGTTCATTTTCTCATATTTTCAGTAAATATTCTCAAAATCCTTAGAAGTGATATACAATGATTTTTTAAAAATAAACACTCTTAATTGTTTACGTAAAGACCGTTAAATTCCCCACATTCGTTATGTTCTTACAAACAATCGTTATAACTTTGGAACATAGGGCGTTCATATTCTGAATTTCGCAGAAAATATTCTGGAAGCTTTTGAAGTGATCTTAAATCAT
>JAQOWT010000447.1:0-14697 GCA_030407085.1 Trichopria drosophilae
ACGATCTAGAAATTTTCAGGTTTGCTCGTATCGAAAGAAAAGAATTGGCCTGTTGAACAAAAATTAATGAAAAAAGGGATACGACCTAGAAATTTTCAGGTTTCCTCGTAGCGACAGGAAATAATTGGACTTTTGAAAAGAAATTAACGAAAAAAGAGATACGATCTAGAAACTTTCATATTTCCTCGTAGCGACAGGATAGAATTGGCCTTTTGAACAGAAATTAATGAAAAAAGTGATACGATCTTGAAATTTTCAGGTTTCCTTGTATCGAAATAAAAGAATTGGACTTTTGAAGAGAACTTAACGAAAAAAGAGATACGATCTAGAAACTTTCATATTTCCTCGTAGCGACAGGAAAGAATTGGTCTTTAGTAAAGAAATTAATGAAAAAAGTGATACGACCTAGACATTTTCAGGTTTGCTCGTATCGAAAGAAAAGAATTGGCCTGTTGAACAAAAATTAATGAAAAAAGGGATACGACCTAGAAATTTTCAGGTTTCCTCGTAGCGACAGGAAAGAATTGGGCTTTTGAAGAGAACTTAACGAAAAAAGGGATACCATCTAGACATTTTCAGATTTCCTCGTAGCGACAGGAAAGAATTAGTCTTTTGTAAAGAAATTAATGAAAAAAGGGATACGATCTTGAAATTTTCAGGTTTGCTCGTATCGAAAGAAAAGAATTGGCCTGTTGAACAAAAATTAATAAAAAAAGTGATACGACCTAGAAATTTTCAGGTTTCCTCGTTGCGACAGGAAAGAATTGGACTTTTGAAAAGAAATTAACGAAAAAAGAGTTACGATCTAGAAACTTTCATATTTCCTCGTAGCGACAGGAAAGAATTGGTCTTTTGTAAAGAAATTAATGAAAAAAGTGATACGACCTAGAAATTTTCAGGTTTGCTCGTATCGAAAGAAAAGAATTGGCCTGTTGAACAAAAATTAATGAAAAAAGTGATACGACCTAGAAATTTTCAGGTTTCCTCGTAGCGACAGGAAAGAATTGGACTTTTGAAAAGAAATTAACGAAAAAAGGGATACGATCTAGAAACTTTCAGACTTCCTCGTAGCGACAGGAAAGAATTGGTCTTTTGTAAAGAAATTAATGAAAAAAGTGATACGACCTAGAAATTTTCAGGTTTGCTCGTATCGAAAGAAAAGAATTGGCCCGTTGAAAAAAAATTAATGAAAAAAGTGATACGACCTAGAAATTATCAGGTTTCCTCGTAGCGACAGGAAAGAATTGGAATTTTGAAGAGAACTTAACGAAAAAAGTGATACGATCTAGAAACTTTCATATTTCCTCGTAGCGACAGGAAAGAATTGGTCTTTTGTAAAGAAATTCATGAAAAAAGTGATAAGATCTTGAAATTTTCAGGTTTGCTCGTATCGAAAGAAAAGAATTGGCCTGTTGAACAAAAATTAATGAAAAAAGTGATACGACCTAGAAATGATCAGGTTTCCTCGTTGCGACAGGAAAGAATTGGACTTTTGAAGAGAACATAACGAAAAAACTGATACGATCTAGAAACTTTCATATTTCCTCGTAGCGACAGGAAAGAATTGGTCTTTTGTAAAGAAATTAATGAAAAAAGTGATACGACCTAGAAATTTTCAGGTTTGCTCGTATCGAAAGAAAAGAATTGGCCTGTTGAACAAAAATTAATAAAAAAAGTGATACGACCTAGAAATTTTCAGGTTTCCTCGTTGCGACAGGAAAGAATTGGACTTTTGAAAAGAAATTAACGAAAAAAGAGTTACGATCTAGAAACTTTCATATTTCCTCGTAGCGACAGGAAAGAATTGGTCTTTTGTAAAGAAATTAATGAAAAAAGTGATACGACCTAGAAATTTTCAGGTTTGCTCGTATCGAAAGAAAAGAATTGGCCTGTTGAACAAAAATTAATGAAAAAAGTGATACGACCTAGAAATTATCAGGTTTCCTCGTTGCGACAGGAAAGAATTGGACTTTTGAAAAGAAATTAACGAAAAAAGAGTTACGATCTAGAAACTTTCATATTTCCTCGTAGCGACAGGAAAGAATTGGTCTTTTGTAAAGAAATTAATGAAAAAAGTGATACGACCTAGAAATTTTCAGGTTTGCTCCTATCGAAAGAAAAGATTTGGCCTGTTGAACAAAAATTAATGAAAAAAGTGATACGACCTAGAAATTATCAGGTTTCCTCGTTGCGACAGGAAAGAATTGGACTTTTGAAAAGAAATTAATGAAAAAAGGGATACGATCTTGAAATTTTCAGGTTTGCTCGTATCGAAAGAAAAGAATTGGCCTGTTGAACAAAAATTAATGAAAAAAGGGATACGACCTAGAAATTGTCAGGTTTCCTCGTAGCGACAGGAAAGAATTGGACTTTTGAAGAGAACTTAACGAAAAAACGGATACCATCTAGACATTTTCAGACTTCCTCGTAGCGACAGGAAATAATTGGCCTTTTGAACAGAAATTAATGAAAAAAGTGATATGATCTTGAAATTTTCAGGTTTCCTTGTATCGAAATAAAAGAATTGGACTTTTGAAGAGAACTTAACGAAAAAAATGATACGATCTAGAAACTTTCATATTTCCTCGTAGCGACAGGAAAGAATTGGTCTTTTGTAAAGAAATTAATGAAAAAAGTGATAAGATCTTGAAATTTTCAAGTTTGCTCGTATCGAAAGAAAAGAATTGGCCTGTTGAACAAAAATTAATGAAAAAAGGGATACGACCTAGAAATTTTCAGGTTTCCTCGTAGCGACAGGAAAGAATTGGGCTTTTGAAGAGAACTTAACGAAAAAAGGGATACCATCTAGACATTTTCAGATTTCCTCGTAGCGATAGGAAAGAATTGGCCTGTTGAACAAAAATTAATGAAAAAAGGGATACGATCTTGAAATTTTCAGGTTTGCTCGTATCGAAAGAAAAGAATTGGCCTGTTGAACAAAAATTAATGAAAAAAGGGATACGACCTAGAAATTTTCAGGTTTCCTCGTAGCGACAGGAAAGAATTGGACTTTTGAAGAGAACTTAACGAAAAAAGGGATACGATCTAGAAACTTTCATATTTCCTCGTAGCGACAGGAAAGAATTGGTCTTTTGTAAAGAAATTAATGAAAAAAGTGATAAGATCTTGAAATTTTCAAGTTTGCTCGTATCGAAAGAAAAGAATTGGCCTGTTGAACAAAAATTAATGAAAAAAGGGATACGACCTAGAAATTTTCAGGTTTCCTCGTAGCGACAGGAAAGAATTGGGCTTTTGAAGAGAACTTAACGAAAAAAGGGATACCATCTAGACATTTTCAGATTTCCTCGTAGCGATAGGAAAGAATTGGCCTGTTGTAAAGAAATTAATGAAAAAAGGGATACGATCTTGAAATTTTCAGGTTTGCTCGTATCGAAAGAAAAGAATTGGCCTGTTGAACAAAAATTAATGAAAAAAGTGATACGACCTAGAAATTATCAGGTTTCCTCGTTGCGACAGGAAAGAATTGGACTTTTGAAAAGAAATTAACGAAAAAAGAGTTACGATCTAGAAACTTTCATATTTCCTCGTAGCGACAGGAAAGAATTGGTCTTTTGTAAAGAAATTAATGAAAAAAGTGATACGACCTAGAAATTTTCAGGTTTGCTCCTATCGAAAGAAAAGATTTGGCCTGTTGAACAAAAATTAATGAAAAAAGTGATACGACCTAGAAATTATCAGGTTTCCTCGTTGCGACAGGAAAGAATTGGACTTTTGAAAAGAAATTAATGAAAAAAGGGATACGATCTTGAAATTTTCAGGTTTGCTCGTATCGAAAGAAAAGAATTGGCCTGTTGAACAAAAATTAATGAAAAAAGGGATACGACCTAGAAATTGTCAGATTTCCTCGTAGCGACAGGAAAGAATTGGACTTTTGAAAAGAAATTAACGAAAAAAGAGTTACGATCTAGAAACTTTCATATTTCCTCGTAGCGACAGGAAAGAATTGGCCTGTTGAACAAAAATTAATGAAAAAAGTGATACGACCTAGAAATTTTCAGGTTTGCTCCTATCGAAAGAAAAGATTTGGCCTGTTGAACAAAAATTAATGAAAAAAGTGATACGACCTAGAAATTATCAGGTTTCCTCGTTGCGACAGGAAAGAATTGGACTTTTGAAAAGAAATTAATGAAAAAAGGGATACGATCTTGAAATTTTCAGGTTTGCTCGTATCGAAAGAAAAGAATTGGCCTGTTGAACAAAAATTAATGAAAAAAGGGATACGACCTAGAAATTGTCAGGTTTCCTCGTAGCGACAGGAAAGAATTGGACTTTTGAAGAGAACTTAACGAAAAAACGGATACCATCTAGACATTTTCAGACTTCCTCGTAGCGACAGGAAATAATTGGCCTTTTGAACAGAAATTAATGAAAAAAGTGATATGATCTTGAAATTTTCAGGTTTCCTTGTATCGAAATAAAAGAATTGGACTTTTGAAGAGAACTTAACGAAAAAAATGATACGATCTAGAAACTTTCATATTTCCTCGTAGCGACAGGAAAGAATTGGTCTTTTGTAAAGAAATTAATGAAAAAAGTGATAAGATCTTGAAATTTTCAAGTTTGCTCGTATCGAAAGAAAAGAATTGGCCTGTTGAACAAAAATTAATGAAAAAAGGGATACGACCTAGAAATTTTCAGGTTTCCTCGTAGCGACAGGAAAGAATTGGGCTTTTGAAGAGAACTTAACGAAAAAAGGGATACCATCTAGACATTTTCAGATTTCCTCGTAGCGACAGGAAAGAATTAGTCTTTTGTAAAGAAATTAATGAAAAAAGGGATACGATCTTGAAATTTTCAGGTTTGCTCGTATCGAAAGAAAAGAATTGGCCTGTTGAACAAAAATTAATGAAAAAAGGGATACGACCTAGAAATTTTCAGGTTTCCTCGTAGCGACAGGAAAGAATTGGGCTTTTGAAGAGAACTTAACGAAAAAAGGGATACGATCTAGACATTTTCAGATTTCCTCGTAGCGACAGGAAAGAATTGGTCTTTTGTAAAGAAATTAATGAAAAAAGTGATAAGATCTTGAAATTTTCAGGTTTGCTCGTATCGAAAGAAAAGAATTGGCCTGTTGAACAAAAATTAATGAAAAAAGTGATACGACCTAGAAATTATCAGGTTTCCTCGTTGCGACAGGAAAGAATTGGACTTTTGAAAAGAAATTAACGAAAAAAGAGTTACGATCTAGAAACTTTCATATTTCCTCGTAGCGACAGGAAAGAATTGGTCTTTTGTAAAGAAATTAATGAAAAAAGTGATAAGATCTTGAAATTTTCAAGTTTGCTCGTATCGAAAGAAAAGAATTGGCCTGTTGAACAAAAATTAATGAAAAAAGGGATACGACCTAGAAATTTTCAGGTTTCCTCGTAGCGACAGGAAAGAATTGGGCTTTTGAAGAGAACTTAACGAAAAAAGGGATACCATCTAGACATTTTCAGATTTCCTCGTAGCGATAGGAAAGAATTGGCCTGTTGAACAAAAATTAATGAAAAAAGGGATACGATCTTGAAATTTTCAGGTTTGCTCGTATCGAAAGAAAAGAATTGGCCTGTTGAACAAAAATTAATGAAAAAAGTGATACGACCTAGAAATTATCAGGTTTCCTCGTTGCGACAGGAAAGAATTGGACTTTTGAAAAGAAATTAACGAAAAAAGAGTTACGATCTAGAAACTTTCATATTTCCTCGTAGCGACAGGAAAGAATTGGTCTTTTGTAAAGAAATTAATGAAAAAAGTGATACGACCTAGAAATTTTCAGGTTTGCTCGTATCGAAAGAAAAGAATTGGCCTGTTGAACAAAAATTAATAAAAAAAGTGATACGACCTAGAAATTTTCAGGTTTCCTCGTTGCGACAGGAAAGAATTGGACTTTTGAAAAGAAATTAACGAAAAAAGAGTTACGATCTAGAAACTTTCATATTTCCTCGTAGCGACAGGAAAGAATTGGTCTTTTGTAAAGAAATTAATGAAAAAAGTGATACGACCTAGAAATTTTCAGGTTTGCTCCTATCGAAAGAAAAGATTTGGCCTGTTGAACAAAAATTAATGAAAAAAGTGATACGACCTAGAAATTATCAGGTTTCCTCGTTGCGACAGGAAAGAATTGGACTTTTGAAAAGAAATTAATGAAAAAAGGGATACCATCTAGACATTTTCAGACTTCCTCGTAGCGACAGGAAAGAATTGGCCTTTTGAACAGAAATTAATGAAAAAAGTGATATGATCTTGAAATTTTCAGGTTTCCTTGTATCGAAATAAAAGAATTGGACTTTTGAAGAGAACTTAACGAAAAAAGTGATACGATCTAGAAACTTTCATATTTCCTCGTAGCGACAGGAAAGAATTGGTCTTTTGTAAAGAAATTAATGAAAAAAGTGATAAGATCTTGAAATTTTCAAGTTTGCTCGTATCGAAAGAAAAGAATTGGCCTGTTGAACAAAAATTAATGAAAAAAGGGATACGACCTAGAAATTTTCAGGTTTCCTCGTAGCGACAGGAAAGAATTGGGCTTTTGAAGAGAACTTAACGAAAAAAGGGATACCATCTAGACATTTTCAGATTTCCTCGTAGCGATAGGAAAGAATTGGCCTGTTGAACAAAAATTAATGAAAAAAGGGATACGATCTTGAAATTTTCAGGTTTGCTCGTATCGAAAGAAAAGAATTGGCCTGTTGAACAAAAATTAATGAAAAAAGTGATACGACCTAGAAATTATCAGGTTTCCTCGTTGCGACAGGAAAGAATTGGACTTTTGAAAAGAAATTAACGAAAAAAGAGTTACGATCTAGAAACTTTCATATTTCCTCGTAGCGACAGGAAAGAATTGGTCTTTTGTAAAGAAATTAATGAAAAAAGTGATACGACCTAGAAATTTTCAGGTTTGCTCGTATCGAAAGAAAAGAATTGGCCTGTTGAACAAAAATTAATGAAAAAAGGGATACGACCTAGAAATTTTCAGGTTTCCTCGTAGCGACAGGAAAGAATTGGGCTTTTGAAGAGAACTTAACGAAAAAAGGGATACCATCTAGACATTTTCAGATTTCCTCGTAGCGACAGGAAAGAATTAGTCTTTTGTAAAGAAATTAATGAAAAAAGGGATACGATCTTGAAATTTTCAGGTTTGCTCGTATCGAAAGAAAAGAATTGGCCTGTTGAACAAAAATTAATAAAAAAAGTGATACGACCTAGAAATTTTCAGGTTTCCTCGTTGCGACAGGAAAGAATTGGACTTTTGAAAAGAAATTAACGAAAAAAGAGTTACGATCTAGAAACTTTCATATTTCCTCGTAGCGACAGGAAAGAATTGGTCTTTTGTAAAGAAATTAATGAAAAAAGTGATACGACCTAGAAATTTTCAGGTTTGCTCGTATCGAAAGAAAAGAATTGGCCTGTTGAACAAAAATTAATGAAAAAAGTGATACGACCTAGAAATTATCAGGTTTCCTCGTTGCGACAGGAAAGAATTGGACTTTTGAAAAGAAATTAATGAAAAAAGGGATACGATCTAGAAACTTTCATATTTCCTCGTAGCGACAGGAAAGAATTGGTCTTTTGTAAAGAAATTAATGAAAAAAGTGATACGACCTAGAAATTTTCAGGTTTGCTCCTATCGAAAGAAAAGAATTGGCCTGTTGAACAAAAATTAATGAAAAAAGGGATACGACCTAGAAATTGTCAGGTTTCCTCGTAGCGACAGGAAAGAATTGGACTTTTGAAGAGAACTTAACGAAAAAACGGATACCATCTAGACATTTTCAGACTTCCTCGTAGCGACAGGAAATAATTGGCCTTTTGAACAGAAATTAATGAAAAAAGTGATATGATCTTGAAATTTTCAGGTTTCCTTGTATCGAAATAAAAGAATTGGACTTTTGAAGAGAACTTAACGAAAAAAATGATACGATCTAGAAACTTTCATATTTCCTCGTAGCGACAGGAAAGAATTGGTCTTTTGTAAAGAAATTAATGAAAAAAGTGATAAGATCTTGAAATTTTCAAGTTTGCTCGTATCGAAAGAAAAGAATTGGCCTGTTGAACAAAAATTAATGAAAAAAGGGATACGACCTAGAAATTTTCAGGTTTCCTCGTAGCGACAGGAAAGAATTGGGCTTTTGAAGAGAACTTAACGAAAAAAGGGATACCATCTAGACATTTTCAGATTTCCTCGTAGCGATAGGAAAGAATTGGCCTGTTGAACAAAAATTAATGAAAAAAGGGATACGATCTTGAAATTTTCAGGTTTGCTCGTATGGAAAGAAAAGAATTGGCCTGTTGAACAAAAATTAATGAAAAAAGTGATACGACCTAGAAATTTTCAGGTTTCCTCGTAGCGACAGGAAAGAATTGGAATTTTGAAGAGAACTTAACGAAAAAAGTGATACGATCTAGAAACTTTCATATTTCCTCGTAGCGACAGGAAAGAATTGGTCTTTTGTAAAGAAATTAATGAAAAAAGTGATAAGATCTTGAAATTTTCAAGTTTGCTCGTATCGAAAGAAAAGAATTGGCCTGTTGAACAAAAATTAATGAAAAAAGGGATACGACCTAGAAATTTTCAGGTTTCCTCGTAGCGACAGGAAAGAATTGGACTTTTGAAAAGAAATTAACGAAAAAAGAGTTACGATCTAGAAACTTTCATATTTCCTCGTAGCGACAGGAAAGAATTGGTCTTTTGTAAAGAAATTAATGAAAAAAGTGATAAGATCTTGAAATTTTCAGGTTTGCTCGTATCGAAAGAAAAGAATTGGCCTGTTGAACAAAAATTAATGAAAAAAGTGATACGACCTAGAAATTATCAGGTTTCCTCGTTGCGACAGGAAAGAATTGGACTTTTGAAAAGAAATTAACGAAAAAAGAGTTACGATCTAGAAACTTTCATATTTCCTCGTAGCGACAGGAAAGAATTGGTCTTTTGTAAAGAAATTAATGAAAAAAGTGATACGACCTAGAAATTTTCAGGTTTGCTCGTATCGAAAGAAAAGAATTGGCCTGTTGAACAAAAATTAATGAAAAAAGTGATACGACCTAGAAATTATCAGGTTTCCTCGTTGCGACAGGAAAGAATTGGACTTTTGAAAAGAAATTAACGAAAAAAGAGTTACGATCTAGAAACTTTCATATTTCCTCGTAGCGACAGGAAAGAATTGGTCTTTTGTAAAGAAATTAATGAAAAAAGTGATACGACCTAGAAATTTTCAGGTTTGCTCGTATCGAAAGAAAAGAATTGGCCTGTTGAACAAAAATTAATGAAAAAAGGGATACGACCTAGAAATTTTCAGGTTTCCTCGTTGCGACAGGAAAGAATTGGACTTTTGAAAAGAAATTAATGAAAAAAGGGATACCATCTAGACATTTTCAGACTTCCTCGTAGCGACAGGAAAGAATTGGCCTTTTGAACAGAAATTAATGAAAAAAGTGATATGATCTTGAAATTTTCAGGTTTCCTTGTATCGAAATAAAAGAATTGGACTTTTGAAGAGAACTTAACGAAAAAAGTGATACGATCTAGAAACTTTCATATTTCCTCGTAGCGACAGGAAAGAATTGGTCTTTTGTAAAGAAATTAATGAAAAAAGTGATAAGATCTTGAAATTTTCAAGTTTGCTCGTATCGAAAGAAAAGAATTGGCCTGTTGAACAAAAATTAATGAAAAAAGGGATACGACCTAGAAATTTTCAGGTTTCCTCGTAGCGACAGGAAAGAATTGGGCTTTTGAAGAGAACTTAACGAAAAAAGGGATACCATCTAGACATTTTCAGATTTCCTCGTAGCGACAGGAAAGAATTGGCCTGTTGAACAAAAATTAATGAAAAAAGGGATACGATCTTGAAATTTTCAGGTTTGCTCGTATCGAAAGAAAAGAATTGGCCTGTTGAACAAAAATTAATGAAAAAAGTGATACGACCTAGAAATTATCAGGTTTCCTCGTTGCGACAGGAAAGAATTGGACTTTTGAAAAGAAATTAACGAAAAAAGAGTTACGATCTAGAAACTTTCATATTTCCTCGTAGCGACAGGAAAGAATTGGTCTTTTGTAAAGAAATTAATGAAAAAAGTGATACGACCTAGAAATTTTCAGGTTTGCTCGTATCGAAAGAAAAGAATTGGCCTGTTGAACAAAAATTAATGAAAAAAGTGATACGACCTAGAAATTTTCAGGTTTCCTCGTTGCGACAGGAAAGAATTGGACTTTTGAAAAGAAATTAACGAAAAAAGAGTTACGATCTAGAAACTTTCATATTTCCTCGTAGCGACAGGAAAGAATTGGTCTTTTGTAAAGAAATTAATGAAAAAAGTGATACGACCTAGAAATTTTCAGGTTTGCTCGTATCGAAAGAAAAGAATTGGCCTGTTGAACAAAAATTAATGAAAAAAGTGATACGACCTAGAAATTATCAGGTTTCCTCGTAGCGACAGGAAAGAATTGGACTTTTGAAAAGAAATTAATGAAAAAAGGGATACCATCTAGACATTTTCAGACTTCCTCGTAGCGACAGGAAAGAATTGGCCTTTTGAACAGAAATTAATGAAAAAAGTGATATGATCTTGAAATTTTCAGGTTTCCTTGTATCGAAATAAAAGAATTGGACTTTTGAAGAGAACTTAATGAAAAAAGGGATACGATCTAGAAATTTTCATATTTCCTCGTAGCGACAGGAAAGAATTGGTCTTTTGTAAAGAAATTAATGAAAAAAGTGATAAGATCTTGAAATTTTCAAGTTTGCTCGTATCGAAAGAAAAGAATTGGCCTGTTGAACAAAAATTAATGAAAAAAGGGATACGACCTAGAAATTTTCAGGTTTCCTCGTAGCGACAGGAAAGAATTGGGCTTTTGAAGAGAACTTAACGAAAATAGGGATACCATCTAGACATTTTCAGATTTCCTCGTAGCGATAGGAAAGAATTGGCCTGTTGAACAAAAATTAATGAAAAATGGGATACGATCTTGAAATTTTCAGGTTTGCTCGTATCGAAAGAAAAAAATTGGCCTGTTGAACAAAAATTAATGAAAAAAGTGATATGATCTTGAAATTTTCAGGTTTCCTTGTATCGAAATAAAAGAATTGGACTTTTGAAGAGAACTTAACGAAAAAAATGATACGATCTAGAAACTTTCATATTTCCTCGTAGCGACAGGAAAGAATTGGTCTTTTGTAAAGAAATTAATGAAAAAAGTGATACGATCTTGAAATTTTCAGGTTTGCTCGTATCGAAAGAAAAGAATTGGCCTGTTGAACAAAAATTAATGAAAAAAGGGATACGACCTAGAAATTTTCAGGTTTCCTCGTAGCGACAGGAAAGAATTGGACTTTTGAAGAGAACTTAACGAAAAAAGGGATACCATCTAGACATTTTCAGATTTCCTCGTAGCGATAGGAAAGAATTGGCCTGTTGAACAAAAATTAATGAAAAAAGGGATACGATCTTGAAATTTTCAGGTTTGCTCGTATCGAAAGAAAAGAATTGGCCTGTTGAACAAAAATTAATGAAAAAAGTGATACGACCTAGAAATTATCAGGTTTCCTCGTTGCGACAGGAAAGAATTGGACTTTTGAAAAGAAATTAACGAAAAAAGAGTTACGATCTAGAAACTTTCATATTTCCTCGTAGCGACAGGAAAGAATTGGTCTTTTGTAAAGAAATTAATGAAAAAAGTGATACGACCTAGAAATTTTCAGGTTTGCTCGTATCGAAAGAAAAGAATTGGCCTGTTGAACAAAAATTAATAAAAAAAGTGATACGACCTAGAAATTTTCAGGTTTCCTCGTTGCGACAGGAAAGAATTGGACTTTTGAAAAGAAATTAACGAAAAAAGAGTTACGATCTAGAAACTTTCATATTTCCTCGTAGCGACAGGAAAGAATTGGTCTTTTGTAAAGAAATTAATGAAAAAAGTGATACGACCTAGAAATTTTCAGGTTTGCTCCTATCGAAAGAAAAGATTTGGCCTGTTGAACAAAAATTAATGAAAAAAGTGATACGACCTAGAAATTATCAGGTTTCCTCGTTGCGACAGGAAAGAATTGGACTTTTGAAAAGAAATTAATGAAAAAAGGGATACCATCTAGACATTTTCAGACTTCCTCGTAGCGACAGGAAAGAATTGGCCTTTTGAACAGAAATTAATGAAAAAAGTGATATGATCTTGAAATTTTCAGGTTTCCTTGTATCGAAAGAAAAGAATTGGCCTGTTGAACAAAAATTAATGAAAAAAGGGATACGACCTAGAAATTTTCAGGTTTCCTCGTAGCGACAGGAAAGAATTGGGCTTTTGAAGAGAACTTAACGAAAAAAGTGATACGATCTAGACATTTTCAGATTTCCTCGTAGCGACAGGAAAGAATTGGACTTTTGAAGAGAACTTAACGAAAAAAGTGATACGATCTAGACATTTTCAGATTTCCTCGTTTCGAAAGAAAAGAATTGGCCTGTTGAACAAAAATTAATGAAAAAAGTGATACGACCTAGAAATTATCAGGTTTCCTCGTTGCGACAGGAAAGAATTGGACTTTTGAAAAGAAATTAACGAAAAAAGAGTTACGATCTAGAAACTTTCATATTTCCTCGTAGCGACAGGAAAGAATTGGTCTTTTGTAAAGAAATTAATGAAAAAAGTGATAAGATCTTGAAATTTTCAAGTTTGCTCGTATCGAAAGAAAAGAATTGGCCTGTTGAACAAAAATTAATGAAAAAAGGGATACGACCTAGAAATTTTCAGGTTTCCTCGTAGCGACAGGAAAGAATTGGGCTTTTGAAGAGAACTTAACGAAAAAAGGGATACCATCTAGACATTTTCAGATTTCCTCGTAGCGACAGGAAAGAATTAGTCTTTTGTAAAGAAATTAATGAAAAAAGGGATACGATCTTGAAATTTTCAGGTTTGCTCGTATCGAAAGAAAAGAATTGGCCTGTTGAACAAAAATTAATAAAAAAAGTGATACGACCTAGAAATTTTCAGGTTTCCTCGTTGCGACAGGAAAGAATTGGACTTTTGAAAAGAAATTAACGAAAAAAGAGTTACGATCTAGAAACTTTCATATTTCCTCGTAGCGACAGGAAAGAATTGGTCTTTTGTAAAGAAATTAATGAAAAAAGTGATACGACCTAGAAATTTTCAGGTTTGCTCCTATCGAAAGAAAAGATTTGGCCTGTTGAACAAAAATTAATGAAAAAAGTGATACGACCTAGAAATTATCAGGTTTCCTCGTTGCGACAGGAAAGAATTGGACTTTTGAAAAGAAATTAATGAAAAAAGGGATACGATCTAGAAACTTTCATATTTCCTCGTAGCGACAGGAAAGAATTGGTCTTTTGTAAAGAAATTAATGAAAAAAGTGATACGACCTAGAAATTTTCAGGTTTGCTCCTATCGAAAGAAAAGATTTGGCCTGTTGAACAAAAATTAATGAAAAAAGGGATACGACCTAGAAATTGTCAGGTTTCCTCGTAGCGACAGAAAAGAATTGGACTTTTGAAGAGAACTTAACGAAAAAACGGATACCATCTAGACATTTTCAGACTTCCTCGTAGCGACAGGAAATAATTGGCCTTTTGAACAGAAATTAATGAAAAAAGTGATATGATCTTGAAATTTTCAGGTTTCCTTGTATCGAAATAAAAGAATTGGACTTTTGAAGAGAACTTAACGAAAAAAATGATACGATCTAGAAACTTTCATATTTCCTCGTAGCGACAGGAAAGAATTGGTCTTTTGTAAAGAAATTAATGAAAAAAGTGATAAGATCTTGAAATTTTCAAGTTTGCTCGTATCGAAAGAAAAGAATTGGCCTGTTGAACAAAAATTAATGAAAAAAGGGATACGACCTAGAAATTTTCAGGTTTCCTCGTAGCGACAGGAAAGAATTGGGCTATTGAAGAGAACTTAACGAAAAAAGGGATACCATTTAGACATTTTCAGATTTCCTCGTAGCAATAGGAAAAAATTGGCCTGTTGAACAAAAATTAATGAGAAAAGGGATACGATCTTGAAATTTTCAGGTTTGCTCGTATGGAAAGAAAAGAATTGGCCTGTTGAACAAAAATTAATGAAAAAAGGGATACGACCTAGAAATTTTCAGGTTTCCTTGTATCGAAATAAAAGAATTGGACTTTTGAAGAGAACTTAACGAAAAAAGTGATACGATCTAGAAACTTTCATATTTCCTCGTAGCGACAGGAAAGAATTGGTCTTTTGTAAAGAAATTAATGAAAAAAGTGATAAGATCTTGAAATTTTCAAGTTTGCTCGTATCGAAAGGAAAGAATTGGCCTGTTGAACAAAAATTAATGAAAAAAGGGATACGACCTAGAAATTTTCAGGTTTCCTCGTAGCGACAGGAAAGAATTGGGCTTTTGAAGAGAACTTAACGAAAAAAGGGATACCATCTAGACATTTTCAGATTTCCTCGTAGCGATAGGAAAGAATTGGCCTGTTGAACAAAAATTAATGAAAAAAGGGATACGATCTTGAAATTTTCAGGTTTGCTCGTATGGAAAGAAAAGAATTGGCCTGTTGAACAAAAATTAATGAAAAAAGTGATACGACCTAGAAATTATCAGGTTTCCTCGTTGCGACAGGAAAGAATTGGACTTTTGAAAAGAAATTAACGAAAAAAGAGTTACGATCTAGAAACTTTCATATTTCCTCGTAGCGACAGGAAAGAATTGGTCTTTTGTA
>JAQOWT010000448.1:0-14454 GCA_030407085.1 Trichopria drosophilae
GAAAAAATTGACTGATATTCAGTACGTAATAGCTCTGTCGAAAAATTTTCTTTTGGTATTAGAGATATGCCATTTCTCGAGGAATAGTGTTAAGATAAATCATGTTGATTTAGAAATGATTAACATTTTTTTCAAAAAAGTTATACGAAAAAAATTGACAAACAAAATTTTTTCCATTTAAAAATAACGTCATTGCGCGATCGGAAAATAGCATTTGAAAAATCGAAAAAAATTCAGGTGAATTTCAATTGTGCTCCTTCAAATGATCCGCACCTGGCGTTGCCGATTTTCGAAAATTCGCCTTTTTCGTCCCACCCTAATATATATTCGATTATTGTGCTTCGATATGTTTCTTCTAACATAGGTAAATAATGGAGAATATGCCGGTAGGAAAGTTATTTTTTGAAAAAAATTTTGACCTTTATCAAATTTTGTTTACCTTAATTTACATTAATAGGAATTTGATGGCAGTCATAATACAGACGAGCTTGTAGAAAATGCTATTGAAGTACATTGCCATAATGCTGAAGTGAATGTGGTAAAAACAAAAAAAATTTATTTAAATGTTTAAAACAAAATAAAACGCCAAACTTATTAATAGTAGTAGTATAACTGCAAACTACATAATAAACAATCCTTTCAGTTCAATCCCAGCTTACGTACGATCATGTTCATGTGCGAAAATGTTACGAAATATACAAAATGTTTTGTATACTGTTTGTATATTTCGTTAACTTTTCGTTGACGAATGTGACAGTGTGTTAGCTGGGATGAGACAATTTTTATTTAGAGCAATTTTCACTGGCCGTACTAGTGGAACTAGTGTAAAATGCTATTATACTGCTGTGTGTCTTAGAAAAGGTCGTATCTACATTTCTACGATTTTCACTTATTCGTGAAATACAGTTTTTAGTCATAACAGTAATTTTGTATTTTTAAAAATGATTTTTGACGGCGATCCATTTAGCACGATTCTCAGTGGATTGTTAACTAATGGGTTTCATATTCTTTGGGACATCATATATATTCATTCCACATTCTAATACAGAGTCTGAATTTTGAAAAATTAATTAAATCATATTTAATTTAAGTATCTTTGTGAAAATTTCTATCTTATTGACTGAGCCGTACGGAATCCATTGTATGAAACATATAAAGAACGTTATTTGTGAATAACTACCTTCAAATATTCGCGGGCATTCACTTACACAGATATTCACAGATGGCGCGTTTCTCGCCAGCGCGCGAAACTGATAGATTATGTATAAATACAACTTCTGACTCAGTCTACTAATGAGTAAATATGTTAGCGTTCCGTTAATACCGTTTGCGTGCGTGCGTATATTAACTGTTATCTAGTTTAATATTATTGTGGAGGTCTGCGTTGTAATTCGTTTAGCGATGTATTTCTATATGTAGGGGCCTTGTGTATAAAATGTTAGAAAAGTTTGTTCTTGAATTAGTAAATGGTGGTTAAAAGACATACATACGAAAACCAAATTTTTTCCCTTAAACTAGTCGGATTATTTAATTATATTAGCTTCGAATCGAAAATGATCTTAGTTAAAAGATCTTAGATATAATTCGAGCATATTACTTCACAGTTCGGGAACTCCTTATGAATTAATTTGACTTCTTCATGAAAAAGGGTCTAGAATATTTCTAACGAGACAGTTCCTAATCTTCTTTCGAGCTTACTGAAATCCTCAACATCCGAACGAGTTCGGGAATTTTCACTGGATTATTATTTTCCGTGTATATTTTTGTTATCTACTTTCAGCTGAAAATGTCCACTCGAGGTGTTTTGGGATCTAAGATTACATTATATGATATCAGAGATGTGAAATTCAAACTAGTGGATTCAACGTGGCGATCAATATTTTTCGTGACGAAAAAAGTGCCGTTTTTTAATGGAATATTAGTGAGAAAATAATCCTCGGGCTCTGAAGAACCCGGTATTTTATGTTGACAATTCAAAGTAAATCAAATATGAAATTATTCATAATAGCTTATATTCCGTAATCTATTTTTGAAGTTTGGTATTGCGGATACCGACAAAACAACCACAGAATGAAATTTTCATAAAAGTAATTCCTGTAATTCTTCATACAGTAGAGTCCCAGTATAATTGCAGTCCAGTTATGTTTGACCGTCACCGCTCTATTTTTTCCCCCACTTTGCAGACTGCGGCCTCAGGAAGGGCCTGCTGTGACGTGCATAGTGCGATTGAGAAGAGTGGGAGAAGCGGCGCTCCCCTTCTTTTGTCAAATATCAAGAGACGGGAGGAAAAGGCGACAAACACAGCGGGCAAATATACCGAGACTACTGTATTTCGAATTTTGTTCATGTATCTATATGAAGTTTTTGCATTCGTTTCGTCTTTGCCATTGTCTCCAATGTTACCCGATTCTCACCAGGAAGAGGCAGACCGTGTCAGAGAATAATGTTGAATTGTATACGACATATCCTCTGTCACTCTATCAGCTACAATTATCGTTGTCTTTCGATGACCTAGGGTTGAAAGTGATGAAACTAAGAATGCCAATAAATAGATCAAAATCATTCTATTTCAGGTTAAACACGTTTCCTTTAGTAGTATCGATAATGTACTGTTACGTTTCCTTACAAAAACAAATATTCAAATAGTTCGACTGACGAGTATGCTAATACCTTTTTCCGTCGATGATAATTCATTCTGAAGAAAAGAAACTGTATAATATTTTACTAAAAGCCCGGGCGGACATATTCAGCTGAAAGCAGTTACAAAAATTTAAAAATTCCGCAATGTTGGATCCGCCATTCTGAATTTTCCTATTCTGATATCATATTCGTTATCAGAGACCCCGAAAACCCCAAAGTGAACATTTTCTGCTGAAAACGGTAAAATATATTTTAAAAAATCCGCCAAATTCAATACTCCATTTTGAATGTTGTTAATATTGCATAATATTCATAATCAGAATTTTCCAAAATCCTTTAATATATGATTTAACAAGTTATCGAACCAAAAGGGAATAAAATAAACCATTCTGTTAATATGAGTAGAACACGTAAGTTACCTATGTTATCGACTTTGAGAGGCTCATATATGCAGGAAAAAAATGTTTACACCAAACTACTACCCTTATATTTTTTAAGTATGAGTATTAATAACACGTTTGTAGCCGTTTGTTGCATTAAAAAAAAAACATTTTTCTGGTTACAATCGGCCGTTTTCTAAACAAAAATGGTATAAAAATCGCGATGTTTTACGCAAATTTGCCAAAAAAAAGCAGAAGATGACATTTTTCGCTTTTTTTAATACTTGCATCATCTACAGCACGCCCAAAAACATCAAGAAAATGTAGTGGCGTAAAAAATTAACAGCGATTTGATTCGAATTTGAGAGCTCGAAATCACGATTCAATTTTGTGTTTTTCATGTGATAATGGGTTAAAACCGATGAAAGAAGAAAAAATAATTATATGTTTGCGGTTTCTCTAACTTTTTTGTTCTCAATAGTTAGCGAAATTGCAATATGAAAAGTTGTAGAGCTTGAAAATACCTAAAGTTTTCATCTGGTGTTTATTTTATTTCAAAAAAAGAGAGGTGATTCTTGTATATTTTTGAAGGCAGAATCCGAATCGGACGTTGAAAATGTCATATATAAAATATAATCACATAAGGAATTATTGTGACATTATAGGGTAAATTGATAAAAGCGGACATTTTTGTCAAGTTTTTGTGACTTACTGAGTTTCCGAAACGATATCGTATAGAGGAGGCAGGGGCTGTACCCTCAGCGGATAATTCCGCTCACTTGAGTTTCGAGAAACCGACTGAGAAAAAAAGTATTGTTTTTCTTCCAAATGGAAGAATTCATAACAAAACATTTATTTTCATGCGATTTTTGAACTTTTTAGTGTTGGAAGTTAATAAAAAATCACGTGACTGATTTATGGCACATTCAACATACGAATTTGTTTGACGAATTTAAAACTATTGACAATTTTGAAGACTTAAAAGTTAGAAAAACTATTGAAAGTCTACACACTGAATTTGTTGGACTGAAATTTCAGTCCCAAGGGGTTAAATAGGTAACCTGACTAGACGGAAAATGCTATAAGTCGTATTGGACTAAATTGGCAGTCCAATGGAAGACTAATAATACTTTGAACCCAAGTTGGACTGACGTTCTCATGATATCGCGTACCGCGAAATACGTATCAGCTGACTCTAATCAGTGCCTATTACGTATGCTATACAGGGTGATCCAAAAGTCCCGGAACAGCAAAATATCTCAGCGGGAGTGCATTTTCGAGGAAAATGTTTCAGACAAAAGTTTCAGGATTTTTCCGGGATATTTAATGCTAGCATAAAATTTGACCTTGAAAATTACCTTGAAGATTATTCTCAGGTCAAGATTATTTTTTTTTTTTAATTGGAACCCCGTTTCATTTTCTTAACGAAGTTATGAGGATCTTCCGGTATTGAGAGTGGTTAAATTCATTTTGTTCAGTCGATGCTATTACTGGACGATCTGCTCTAGGGAGATCCTTTACAGTGCCGTAAACTTCGAAACAATTTATTGTTCTGCCAAAAGTCGATTTAGGAATCAGTTCCTGTCCCTCGCTTGTCCTCTAATTTTGTAAATAGAATAATAAACTGTTTAAAAAAAGTGTATACATACATCTTACGCAACACTTGTGCAAAGTGAACTTGGGCGCGCGAACAGCGACAGAGAGCACGAGTCACCAGCGAAGTAAATAAACAACATACATTCACATTGAATTTATACATACGTGTACAGTCTTATAAGGTTACATTTTGGTCTTAACTTTATCGTTTTGTGAGATACATGGATTTCCTATCTAAACGCCTTTCCTATCTAAACGTATTAAGCATCATTTCAGTAACAAAATACATACGTATATTTCGTACAAAGAGCAATGGCTGCGCTAAGTGAACGAGAAAGAATAACCATTCTCATGATGAGAGGCTGGGGTGATAACCAGCGATCTTTAGAGAATGTGCGAACCTTATTTAACGCATCATTTAGAGAGGGACGAGAACCGATTTCTAAATCTACTGTTAGCAGAACAATAAATCGTTTTGAAGTTCACGGTACTGTGAAGGATCTCCCAAGAGCAGGTCGTCCAGTAACAGCATCAACTGAAGAAAATGAGTTGAATGTCGCGCTGTCAATAACGGAAGATCCTCATACTTCCATCAGCAAAGTTAAACAGCAGCACGACTTATGTTACGGTACAGTACAACGGATCTTAACTAAAAACTTAAAATTTCACCCATACAAAGTTAGACTCGTACAACAATTGAATGAAGACGATCCTGATAGACGCCTACAGTTTGCGGAATTAATGATGAATCGAATAGATGCTGATGCCGGTTTCTTGAATCGCATCGTATTTTCTGATGAAGCTACATTCTTCTTAAATGGGGCAATCAATAGACATAACATGTCTTATTGGAGTGAAACCAATCCTAATTGGATGGTCGATAGTCGTTCTACTCAATATCCTGAAAAAGTAAACGTATGGGCAGGTATTATAAACAATGCGGTAGTTGGGCCCTTCTTCATCGAGGGTACCCTTACTGGTCAAAAATACCACGATATGTTGAGGGACGACATCATCCCTGCTATTCAGGTTATTGTAGGCGAGGATTTCGATCAGACTTGGTTTCAGCAAGATGGTGCAGCACCCCATTATGCAACAGATGTTCGCAATTATTTGAGTGATGTATTCGCAGAACGGTGGATAGGTCGAAGGGGTGTAATAGAATGGCCACCAAGATCTCCGGATCTTACGCCCCTTGACTATTTTCTATGGGGTTATCTCAAAGATAGAGTGTATCGAACGAAACCGGTGAATATTGAGGAAGTAAAACAACGAATACGGGATGAGATCGCGGCTATAGAACCAGATATGATTAAAAAAGTCGTATCGACTTTTTATAATCGCTTGGGATATTGCCAAGAAGTTCATGGCAATCACTTTGAGCATAAGCTTTAGTAAGATACATAATTTCATCAAAATCTTAGTATACCCATCTTGCCTTAACTGTCTGGGGACACCCACACACACACACACACACGCACACGCACACGCACACGCACACGCACACGCACACGCACACGTACACGCACACGCACACGCACACGCACACGCACAGGTGACGGAGAGGGGAACCACCTGAACAAAGCACCCCGAAGAGGTGTAAACCCGACCGTGCTACCTCCACGCGGTACATCTTGGGTAATGCTAAAGCCGGCGGTAGCATTGGAAACAATGTAAAAATGTTACCCATACATACGGTATTTATAAACGTATCGGATGTAAAAAAAAAATGTATATTTTTATCCGGGAACAATGATAATGCATTGCACTCTGGAAACTCTGGAAACATTACGAAAATAAAACGGGGTTCCAATTAAAAAAAAATAGTCTTGAGCTTAGAATAAGCCTCAAGGTAATTTTCAAGGTTAAATTCAATGGTGCCTCTTGCTGAGTTAATTCGCTGTTCCGGGAGTTTTAAGTTTGGCCTTGAAATGACATTGCCGAAAAAAACGGCCATAGCATATTTGGACGTAAAATTTTGTGCTCTCTCCGAATCCGTGAAAAAAAATAGCAGTTTCCATTAAAAACAACAAACTTGACCTTGAAATAACCTTCAAGGTCATGTTCAAGGTCAAATTCTGTGCTACCATTAAATATCCCAGGAAAAATCCTTAAACTTTTGTCTGAAACAATTTCCAAAGAAATGCACACCCTCTGAGATATTTCGCCGTTACGGGAGTTTTAAGTTTCACCTTGAAATGACCTTGCCGGAAAAATCGATCATATCATACTCGGACGTAGAATTTCCCGCTCTTTCAGAATCCATGAAAAAAAATAGGGGTTCTCATTTAAAAAAATTAACTTGACCTTGAAATAACCTTCAAGGTCATGTTCAAGGTCAAATTCAATATCGCCATTAAATAGCCAGGGAAAAATCCTGAAACTTTTGTCTGAAACATTTTCCTCGAAAATGCACTCCCGCTGAGATATTTTGCTGTTCCGGGACTTTTGGATCACCCTGTATATTGTGCATTAGGCATCGCCTTTCGAATTATACCTTAGAATTGTCATTTCTAAATGTAAAGTAGTGCAGTGACGAATAGTATACGGTTGTTTGTGTAACTGATTCTTGTGATTTATTATTATTTTAATTTGACAGTTAACGCAATTCTATAAGATGAATTTGAGGTTATGTTATGTAAATTCCCCTACCGCTCACACTTCAGAAAACCGCGTTTACATAACCGACATTTGAGGTTTTTTTAAAACTTCTTTTTTTACAACAATTATTATGAATAAAACAATGTTCAAAATTTAAGATTAATATTTTACTTACATCTGGCAGAAACGACATTTGGCGTTTGTCGATTGTCGATGCGATTTTATATATGCTTTCTGGCCTTATAATTTCTGACGTTTGAAATTAACATGCGAAACCCCGATTCTTACCCCAATTTGATTGAATTCTCAAACCACGCCAGCCATTGGACTGAAATTCTTCATCCCAAACATTGGGACTCGTACTATTTAAATCCATAGGACTTAACTTTCAGTCCTAAGGGATAGGTTGTGTGTTTCAGTTCTATATGGATTAAAAGTTTCAGTCCAACAAATTTAGAGCGTAGCTCGTGATACATTTTTCCATCGTTTGGTATGCAGTTTATAATGAAAACTACATTGGTCAATGAATTATTCGTGATTTTTTAATACCACACGAAGGCGGGTTGGTCCGTTGGGCAGTGTTGGTTGTACCGCGCGCATTCCAGCTCGCAAAATGACATCTGCGATATGAGGATAGGTAATAGTCAAAACGAAAAATGTGCAAATACGATCTTATTTTGTGTTCAATACAGATAAAGTTATATCAAAATTGACGTGTTATAGTTTTATGTGTACCATTTTGCGTGAGAATTTGGAAAAACGAAGTTATTACCGGAGCGGTATTACCCGCATCGTGGTGCAGTACCGCACAATCCTCGTTTTTTTAATAAATGTCGTAGTTTAACATTTTGAACGTCAGCAACAAATTTTTTTCGTCGTAATATGATAGTGAAGTGTTCAAAGAACCTGTTTCGATAGCTCTTTGATCCTTATATGCATTGCATGTTGAAAAAAATACATTGTTTACTAGTAACCGCTCTTCAGCTTCAAAACACATTTTTGAAAATTGTACGATTTAACCCTTCAAGGCCCACATTTCAAGATATATAAATCCAATATAGTTTTTCACGAACTTTACTGAAATTTTTACAATTTTGTCCGCCGTACTAGATCCGCCATTTTGAATTTCCAGAAATTGGTATGAGATTCGAAATCAGCGACATAAGTAAGTGTAATTAAAACTACGCCTTTAATGCGGAATTCTTCGGAATTTAATTAATCACATAAAAAGTGATATTTTTAAGCAAGCATAAACTTGTTTATAACAAGTATAATTAGTAAATTTCTCGACTGTATGTTTTAAAATTTTCAGTTATTAGTAGCGGTTTAATTCAGTCACCACAATAAATAAGTATTTTTATTCACGTTTCATTCTTTATGCCAAAGTTAGAAATCATCAGTAAGGGAAAACGATGGCACATACCCTTATAAGTGATTCAGAAAAGATGTTAAAATGTATTAAAATTTATTAATTCAAGTCTTGGATTTAGGCTTATCATAAAAAAAATGTCGAATAAATGAATACAAATATCGTATTGTCAATATTATTTTGAACGATTTGAAATCGTCAAAATAACATTGATCTAACGTCCATTATGTATAAGAAAAATAAACGATTTTACTTGCGTAAAGTAAACAAAAGCAAACAATGTTAACTTTACGATACACTGATTGTATAATAAAAAATAGAAAAGCCAAATGAATTAATCCAAAACTAGGTTGACAAAAAATACAGCTATTGTTTACTAATAAATCGAGAATTTTTAAAAAATTTTTTTGGTGGTAAATCTATAATTTGCACCCGGGAACAGCATCGCAGAGTTGACAGAAAAACAAAATATTGCGTTCAAAATGTTTCAGCAACAAAACGGTACTTTTTAAATTTTCAAAATGGCGACCTGTAAATGCCACTCAAATAGATGATTTTGTTTATTATTTTTTTGTTAGCCAACCGACAGAAGTTTCTTAATCGACAATTGCTTCATAACTCCAAATTTATGTTTGATTACAAATATGAGATCACATTTTCGATATTAAAAATTCAGGATCCAATATCTCGGTCGTCATTAAACATTCTTCAAAATGATCACTGAAGGGTTTTGGGCTCTCTCATACAAGCATAAGGTCACATATTCAAGGAATTTCATAAATATGGGGCATTCTTTGTCAACGGGAGACCCCTACCTGTCCAAAAATGGTTTTGACGTAGAGAGCTGTAATACAGCTTAAAATTTCCGGAATTTTGTCTACTTTCAAAAGCCGAGTGGCATATTAATGGATTCAAGATGGTGGATTCAATATGGCGGAAAATGTGAACAAAATTGATGAAATTAATTTTTCTTTCCTATGCCAACAAAATTCATTTTGACATAAAAAGTTGCACAAGGTCTTAAAATACAGCTGCTTATACAAACGCGCCGGAAACGTTGCTGCATATTCTAACAGAATGCCCTTTATTAGCATCGACTAGTGCACAGTACGCCGGGATAATGAACCAACATCTGCAACATTCATCCGATGTATTAAGCTATTTAGTTTGCGCCAACGACGCTCAATTCGCGACACTTTTATACAAATTCACAAAAGCCACTTTCCAGAGAAGATCGTTTCTCCTTGGAGAGTAATTTTGTCCGCGTCGATTCTTCTAGTCCTGTATTACTTGCGTAGCGCTTTTCATTTATTTTTTTGTTTTTCTTTCTCTTTATCATGGTTCTCTGAAAGCTTTCTGTAATTATTTATAAAACTCGGAACTCCTTCTCAATGAGTACTGTATACCCTATTTATGAGAAATAAATTACTACTACTACTACTACAGCTGCTTATGTCCACTTTTGAAGACAGAACAGAGACATTAAACAATTAAAGATGGCGGCTCCAATATGGCAGAATATAATTTTAAGATGCTTAAATTCGCTTAAATTCACTTTGAACTTATTACTCGGGGGTTTTTCCGGTCGCTGAAAATGAATCTGGCATCCAATTTTAAAAATGAACCCGTTTTTTTTATATTCATGCTTGTATCAAGAATAATCTAACAATAAGTAATTATTTCCTGCGTCAGTTTTAACGTTAAGCATTTTTTTTAATTATCAGTAATTGTGTAAAATTTTTTTCCAAACAACATTTCTTATTAGACTTTTTTTCGATCTTGTTTTGTCTTACTTTCTCAGAAAACTAATATTGTCTTACCTTTAACCCTTTGAAGCATTGTGGTAACCCAAATTACCACCTTTTCTATTCCCAAATTTTCTGTTTAGATTCAACCCGTTTTAAGTAAATATTAGAAAATCTTTTTTTATTGATAAATGGAACATTCTTGAATGTTAATAAACTAATAATAAACGCTGATTTTGATCTTTTTCCAATATTTAGGCAGTAGCTTTACCAAACAGCCCTTTTAAGGGCTACATGATGTACAAAACCCGATCGTGCAACCTCCCCGCGGTGTACATCGGGTAACGCCAATGCCGACGATACAATTACTTAAGAAATCAAAGTTAATTAATTAATAGTAACATAATATTTGTAATAAGCGACCGGAAAAACCCCCGTATAGCAAGTTTTGAGCAAATTGATTAATTTTTTTAAAAGAACGTCCGCCATATTGTATCCGCCATTTTTAATTTGTAAAATCTGATGGCAGATTCGTTTTCAGCGACCCCAAAAACCCCCGAGTAATAAGTTCTAAGTAAATTTGAGCGAATTTAAGCAGTTTAAAAAAATATTCCGCCATATTGGAGCCGTCATCTTGAATTGTTTAATGTCTCTGTTCTGTCTTCAAAAGTGGACATAAGCAGCTGTATTTTAAGACCTTGTGCAACTTTTTATGTCAAAATGAATTTTGTTGGCATAGGAAAGAAAAATTAATTTCATCAATTTTGTTCACATTTGCCGCCATATTGAATCCATTAATATGCCACTCTGCTTTTGAAAGTAGACAAAATTCCGGAAATTTTCAGCTGTATTGCAGCTCTCTACGCCTAAACCATTTTTGGACAGGTAGGGGTCTCCCGTTGACAAAGAATGCCCCATATATATAAATTTCTATCGATTGGCTGGCTAACAAAGAAATAATATACGAAATCAACTATTTGAGTGCCATTTACAAGTCTACATTTTGAAATTATAAAAATCGTCAGGTACCATTTTAACCATTAATCCCGACGTATGGGTCGTTTTCGACCCAGAGAAAATTTAAATTGTACTTTATAAATTGGAAAAATCTGTAAGCATTTTTAAACGGCAGAACATATTTGACTTAGGTAGTGAGAGGAAAAGGTTTTTAAATAACTGTCGGAACTAAGGGTTAGCCCTTTGTTTCACGTTTTACAAGTTGCATCCAAATCGCTTGAAAATGTTTACTCTTGTATTTTCGGTGTCGCTATCTACAAAAGATATAGCATTGGGTATGTGTTAAAATTTGACGTCATAAATGAAAACATGACATTTTTAAATTCAGAAAGATTTTTACTATTACAAAAATGATTGAAAAACCAAACAGCTTATGGATTGTAATATGTAGCGTAACGGTTTTCGGGGTCGCTGATTACGATTCTGATTATAGAAACTCGACATTCAAATCGGCGGATCCAATATGGCGGACAAATCTTCAAAAATTAATCGTATTTTCCTGACATTTGTTACTCGGGTTTTTTTGGAGTCGCTGAGTACGAATTTAATATCAGATTTTTAAATTCAAGATGGAGGGTTCAACATAGTGCACGGATTTACAAACATTTATTGGATTTTCCTGAAACTTCTGATTTGGGGGTTTTCGAGGCCGTTGGACACGAATTAATACATTTCTTTGTCGGATTTATATTTTTCAAAATAAATGCAAAAATACTAAAAAAAATATTATATACGGCAGTTTTTTCAAGATGGCGTCCAAGATATGGACGATCGTTAATTTCTATTATCATATTCGTAATAAGGAGACCAAAATATGATAAAATTATATATTAGATATACAGTAGAAGCCAGCGTTTCCCCGACAACCCCGTTACATTGAACATCCCTTCCCGTCCGCTTGTCCTCCAGTATTCCGCCATCTTGCCGCATGACGGAATGATTGCGCATGCGCGAGTGCAACTGCCAGCTGAAAATAACATTACAGTGGGAGTAAGGGGAGGAAGAAAATGTTCAATCTGACGGGGTGAAATCGTTCAATCTAGCGGGGTGTTCAATGTAGCAGGAGTTCAATGTGGAGGGGTTCTACTGTATATTTAAGCTACGGTAGACTTCTAAGTTTTACCAATATTTTGTTTTTTCATTTTTCCAGTTTCAAAAAAAAAAACCTTCTTCAAAAGTAATTGGCGCGACTTTTCTCTTATTCTTTCAGACCCTCCAAATGATACGCCATTTGATTGGATGATGTGCCATCAACAGAAAATTTTTGTTGTAGACCAAATATTCCAATTTCCAGAGTGATCCTCATTTAAGACTCTGACTATTACTTAGTGGATTTATTTGACTACATTTTGTACTTTGAGAAAATATAATATCTTGCGAGGCATAAATGTAGCCTGGAAAAGTTTTCAATAATTTGTAATAATCACCAAATCAATTATCAATCATCAAGTGAAATTTTTCGTTTTTCAATTCTGGAACGTAGAAAGTGTCTGTGTTTACTGATTGACTCGATATCGTCCAGATATATTATAGATGAACTTCACTTTATTGTCCTTCGGTTTGTTAGCGCATTCACATTATTAGCGAGATTCCCTTCACGTATTTAGCGTAGGTAAGGTAAGTTCCTCTTCCCTCTTTGGCAATTCCAGTGTCGTGCCTATTGTGATTGTCGATACGGCTGGAAGTTGCGCAAGAAACGATGCTCATTTGCCGGGCAACAAAGTGAGCGGCAAAACCCCGAGTAGGACAATAAAGTGAAGTTCTACGGTATTGAAATGTGCTTAAAGCGAAATATCAACATACATTAAATATACTTTAATAGTGAACATATTTATTTCCTTATATCACCGAAAAGTTAAAAGTTCTGTGGATTTGCCCATATATCAACAGTTTTAACACATGGAATTAGTCAGGTTCGTCTAAAAAATAAAAGAAGCGGTGTATAGATCAAATTTGCGTTTTATTATAAAATTATTTTTTCTTATTATTTAAATCTAATATACAGACGGAATAACTTGCTTTTAAGAATAATAATACTTATTATTACACGCACCTAGTATTATTCGTAGTAATAATAATTATTATTGGGAAACATTTAAATAATAGCACAATAGTTTATTATTGTTACAGTATGTTACTCGTCACTATGCTTTTCGTTGTTGTTTGTTTTTGCGAAATACTTTGCGACATTAGAGGAGATCCGCGGCTTAGCACACTTTGTTGCAGGAGGAGGGGGGTCACGAACCGAGGATGCTGCGAACCGCCTAGTCGAGCACGGCGTCCTTAGAGTCGCCCGCGGCGGACGTCGACGCCGTGGACGGAACGATGATGCCGGTGACACCACTCGGGTCGGCCACGTTCGCCGGCCTCTTCTTGAGGTTCAAAATGCTATCGATGGCCGCCTGCACCTGGGCAGTAATGACGTCGTGTTCCTTGGGTGGCGTCTCGTTCTCGCCTCCGAAGCCGCTGCCAATGCTCGACGGAAATTGAGCCTGTGCGTACAACGCTAGACTATCCAGGCTCTCAGAGTCCTCCAGGAGGTCGCGCTCCAGGTCCGTCGCTTCGCCGAACGAACCGTTCGCGTCATCCTCTTCCTTGGTCGTCACCATCATCGACTCGCTGGATACGCCCGGGCGACACTCGCCGTTCGCCCGATGCCTTTCAGTTTTCACCGGTTTGTACTTGGCGGCGACGTCCGCGGTCGACGGGTAGACTCCGAGCTCCTTTTGAATCTCGAAGCACTCGTCGTAGTCGGTGCTGCTGCAGCACTTCAGCATGGATTTAGAGTCGGTTTCACCATCAGTAAAATCGTCCTCCAGCTCCATGTTCACCGACGGATTGGTCCAACAACTTCTCCTCTTTCTTCAGTTCTTCTATTGATACAAAAATAATTATTTTATTAGGAAACTATTGTTATTTTTTATTAGTTTAATAATGCGTTTTTTCTATTCAACTTACCGCTCACTTTAGCCTCTTGATCCCGTAATCGATTGAGCGTCATGATTTCGTCGTTTACGAACATTCGATCAATCATCAGTAATTCTGACGTTTTCGTGTCCTTCTGTAATATTAAATGTAAATATTTTTAAATATGTTTTAAAAAGTT